>PVLD010003469.1:122810-142367 GCA_004027595.1 Dinomys branickii | reverse complement strand
GGGGGGGGGGGGCGCCGCAGCACAGTCGGAGGGAGAAGAGACGGAGAAAGAGGAAACCACTGCTTCAAACACATTCTTGGCCCAAGCCCTCGTTCCAGCAATCGCAGCTTCAGCTTCGGAGACCCACGCTCATGGAAGCCTCCCGACTCAGCCAGGGGAGAGCAGAGTTCCAAGAGCTGGTCCAGGTCTGAAGAGGAGAGGGCCCAGCCAGGAAAAGAGGCAATGGTGGTTGAGAACTGTTGTCAAATCCAGTGTGAGGATGAGAGGTTGCAACAGCCACTGAAGCGGAGTTCCCACCCTGCAGCAATCTTCCTAATCAGCACCTGGAGGCAAGGTGGAGCCAGAGCAGCCAGTACACATCCCACCACACCCAGCTCTATGCCTGCCTTCGAGGCTGTGGCCTCCTGCCTCTCCACTGTGTGGGCAGCTGCCAGTGGGGAGCGGTGGGGTGCATCGGCAGCGACATCAGAGCCACAGCAACTCCCAGGGAGCCAGCCAAGGAACAAATGGGAACTAGAGCACAACAGCAAGAGAGAGCTGCAGATGGAGGTGGATCACACAGCCCCACGCCCTTCTCACTCCAACATCAAGCAGGAAGCATGAACTGAGTTACTGGGCTTTAGCTCCCACCCTGAACGCCCTCTGTGAGCACCTTCAGCCTCGGTGGCCTGCGCAATCACCACCTGTTCCTGACAGCAATGGGACGAACCCACGGGCTTCAAGACTCACCCCAAACTACTAATATGAGCAACAAGAGTGTCTCCATACTGCTTGCATATATGAACCTTGTATGAACCCATGGCGACCAGGTAGGCAGCAGAGAGAGAACCTCCTGGAGGAATGCCACTCAGACATAGGAATATAGCAACATGTGAAGGGCAGAAAGGAAAGAGGGGGACATCCCGAACTCGAGAACGATCTGAAATGGGAACTGAAACCCTCAGAAAGACTAAGCAAAACCTCCTCTGGAGGAGGGGATCGGAGATCTGCCATGGTGCAGTCGGAGGGAGACGAGATGGAGAGGGAGGAGGTTGCCGCTCCAAGCACACCTTTGGCCCACACCCTCGTTTTGGCATTTGTAGCTTCAGCTTCGGAGACCCATTGCCCAGCTGCAAGGGGGTGGGGAACGGGATTGCTGGAGATCAGGAGGTGGGAGGAGAAGAAAGGGCCTCTGGCATCAAGGCAACTGGACAGAGCCAAAAGGGTCACAGAGGGTGTCCCGATGGGGGCGTGTGCCCCGTGGCTGCTCCACAGTGGGCCCCGCAGCTGCGCTGCAGTGGGCCCCGCGGCTGCGCTGCTGTGGGCCCCGCGGCTGCTCCGCTGTGGGCCCCGTGGATGATCCGCAGTGGGCCCCACGGCTGCTCCGCAGTGGGCCCCGCAGATGATCTGCAGTGGGCCCCGTGGCTGCCCCGCAGTGGGCCCCGCGGCTTCCCTGCAGCTGCTCCGCTGTGGGCCCTGTGGCTACTCCGCTGCTGCTCTGTAGTGGGCCTGGTGGCTGCTCCTCTGAGGGCCCCGCTGAGGGCACCTCATCGACTGGACCCGCCCCCACCCATAGCACAATGACAGGGTGGAGCCGGGCGGTCCACTGTGAACATATGTGCTTTCCCACCTCCAACCATGGCAGTTTGTATACACCCATGTATGTTATAGTATAGTCTGAGGCAGCTATATCTCTTCCCAAGGCAAGAGTCCAAGGATCTAGATAAACCCAGGAGTACAGTTATTATCACAGGGAAGATGAATGATTGGGTGGTAGGGCAATGGAGATGAGGGAGGAGAAAAATTGAATGATCAAATGGGCCATCATCTGTGTAACTGAGTAACAAAGGTGAAGGTAACATTAAGTAGGACAGCATCCAGGGCTAATTCCCTTCTGTGTTCTCTATAATTCTGTATTTCCTCAATTGTTTTTGTGTTAAAAGAAGTGAAGATAGCTTTATATTATACAGCATCCAGTGCAAATTCCCTACTATCTTCTCTATAATTTGGTATTTCCTTTAATGTTTTTGTGTTAACTAATGTGAAGATAACTATGTAATACAACATCCAGTGCTAATTCCCTACTATATTATGTATAACTTTGTATTTTCTGTATTATTTATGGCTTTTCTGGTTCATATGTCTCCATTCTTTTGTCTTTAAAATAAAATAAAAAAAAAAAAAAAAAAAAAGAAACCAGGAGTAAGACAAGTAATTAAAAATCCAAATCTAAAGTCATGGCCCAACAGTGAACAAATTAAAATGCTGCATGATTTTGAACAACTGCTGAGCATGAAAAGGGGAAATCCACTTGGATCTCAATGCTTGGTACATTGGGGGCACCTTGACATAGGATTAATGATATAGAATTATTATTTTTCTGTATAAATATATTTCTTTTTTGGGGGGGGGACAGGGACTCACTATGTAGTACAGGCTGTCCTTGAACTCACTTGTATAGCCAAGGCTGTCCTTGAACTCACAGTGATACTCCTACCTTGGCAGGATCTGTTTTTTTGTTTGTTTTTTGGTCTTCTCCAGACAGGGTCTCACTATGCAGTTCAGGCTGGCCCTGAGCTCACTTTGTAGCCCAAGCTGGCTTCCAATTTGCAATGATCCCCTGCCTCAGCCTCCTGAGTGCTTGAGATTACAGGCGTGTGCCACCACGCCCAGCTAGCTTACATATTTTTAAACAATTCATAGATAGGGTCTGGAAAACTTAACTCTGGCAATAAAACAGAGAATACAAGTTTTATAAACTTTGCAGTTGCAGTATAAAGGAAGTACTTTAGCTGTCAGGAAAGAGGAGTATAAGAAAAGTCATTATCTGATCTTTGTACATAGGCAGAGCTGAGTGATGTAAAGTTGAAGGAATACGAGCTACAAGTTTACATATATTATTTTAAATCATGAAACCAACGGAAGCACAAGAAACTATCAAAAACTGGAGGCATGGTGAAAAAAGATAGAAGAGGTGTAATATAGATTGTCTAATGTATCATTTTTCATAGTAATTAATGCTAGTTAAACTCAATGAACCAAGGTGTTTCCATTGTATTTAGACTGGAGGAACTAATTTATGAACTAAAACAAATATAATTGCCTCTATGAGTTGACTGAGTGTGAGGTAAAACTGAAGTACAACCCATGCACCATTCATCCTTCATATAATGCTTCCCTGAACAGATTGAAATTTTAAAAACATTTTCTTCATAAATAAGAAGAAATATAAGGACAGGGGACATAGCTCAGTTATATAACACTTGCCCAGCATGTGCAAAGCTCTGGGATCCATGACCAAAATGAAACCCAAAACAAAAAAAAAAAAGAAATGTAAAGATCAAATAAAAAAAAGAACATTTATTATCATAACCATAGAGTAAGCTACTCTTAAATACTTATGTGAATCATTTCAAAAATCTCACTTCAGGGAAGAATGTTAGCTGCTTTTCTCTTGGGCGTGGTGGGTTGGAGCAGTGACTGGCGATTGAACCCAGGGCCTCAAACATGCTAGGAAAGTGTCCTACCATTAAGCTGCATCCCTGGCCTGACCTTTGGCTTCTTAAAGTCTTTCACTTGCTGGAAAGCTATGTGGAGGGCCAGTCATAGGTTAAAAATATGTATGCACTTGAGCTGGAGATGTAGCTCAGTAGTAGAGAACTTGCCTAGCATGCAGAAGAACCAGTACCACACATGTAAATAAATAAATGTCTGTCTGACATACAGACACTTTATGGGAAGAGCCAGGTATGCTCCCAGGTGGAAAATCATGGCAACCTGAGAGTAAGCTGTTGTGGAAGTCTTGAAATGTATTTAGTTACCTCACTACCTGACACTACACATTGTCTCAAACGGTCTTGAGGAACGATCTCCACCTTGAGTAAGAAATGCTAATGTGTACAGGTATTAACAAAAAGAATAGGGGGTAAGAAGCCTTTCTGAGATAACTTCTAAAAACCCTTGCTATCTGACAAACAGGAGCACCTAGCAAGTGAGACTTCTCTAGGGACCTGCTTCCATGACTTATCCCCCTTTTTAGTATATGTGCTGCTGAAGCGAGCACCATGACTTATACCCATATCTGAATGCATCTTACCTAGAGAGACAAGAGTATCGTAATTGGTCCTCATGACACCCTTGTAAAGCTCCTTCTGCCACATCTCTAGGTCCTGCCATTCTTCCTCCGAGAAATAAATGGCAACATCTTCAAAAGTCAGAAGTAACTGAAATCACAGACATAATTTAAAAGGCTTGTGCGGTGGACAACTCCTTAGTCTATTCAGCAGTCTCTTCCTTGGAAACTGTTCCTTTTCTGAGTCCAGTCACAGAGTTCTGCTGTATGAATATACCCTTCTGAATGGACATACTCATTGTTTATTACAATCCCCCCCCCCTTATTTTTTGGTATACCAGGGATCAAACTCAGGACCTTGTGCTTGCCAGGCAGGCGCTTATTCCACTAAGCTGTATCCCCAGCCTACGATTCCCTTTCTAAACTACAAACAACACTGAGATATGTTTCTTTATGTATTAGTACTCTACTCTGTAGCATAAAAGTCTAAAAAGGAGTAAAAGGGACAAATATTTTTAGTTTTATTAACTTTTTGTGGTGCTGAGGATTAAACTCAGGGCCTTGCACATGCTAGGAAAGAGTTCTACCAGTGAGCTACACCCTCAACTCAATTTAATATTTGTGTTTATGTTCCTTTTTTTTTTTTTTTGGTATTAGGAATCAAACTCAGAACCTTGCACTTGCAGGCAGGCACTGTGCCGCTGAGCTATATCCCTGGCCCTATTTGTGTTTATTATGGTTGACATGAAAAGTTAATACTTGCTGAGTTTCATAAACTAGAATTATGTAAATTATATAATTTTTAATTTAAAATACTACCACTATATTCCACATCTTATTGAATTGTTTAATTTCAGTTTAACTTCAATGTGTTCTTCTGTATGGCTATTAAGGCAGATGTTATTTCAACTTTTATGTTTATCTTTTTGTTACAGTTGGTATGAAGTTTAGAACTTTTTAAAACTATAATAATTCCTTTATATTTAAATTGAAAATTCATTATTCAAATTTTGTGAAATAGTAGTCTCTGCTATGACATTTTTAAAAACATGAATTTGGGGCTGGGGATATAGCTCAGTGGAATAAGCGCTTGCCTAGCAAGCGCAGGGTCCGGAGTTCGATCCCCAGTACTGCAAAAAAAAAAAAAAAAAAACATGAATTTGTTCCATGATGTACCTATTAGGGAATTCATTTATTTCCAGTTTTGTCTGTGCGAAACATCAGGTCACTGGTCCTCCGTCAGGACAATTTTGTCTCCTGTAGCACATTAGGCGAAGTCTGTCATTTCTGATTGGTGGAACTGAGGGGGGGGTGCTAGTCTCATCTAGCAGTATCTGCTAAGGATCCTGCCAACTACAACACACAGGGCAGTCCCCACAGAGAAAACCTGGTACAAAGCGTCAATAGTGGCAAGGGTGAGAAGCAAAAAACTGAGCTGTGCAGGGTGCCCAACATGTTCAGACACACCCTTCAGCTATCACCAGCTTTTCTACCTGACATGCCTCAGATTTTCTGGTGTAAAGGACTCTATCCAAGCCCATCCAGTATGATGACTTTCTATCTCAGTTCATTACATACACAGCAACCGCTGTATGGACTGTACAGTGAAACCCTGTCTTTCTTTTCAAAGAAATTAAATTATAGAGTTCAGCACCCCTCTCCCCAATTTCGGGCATCCACAGGGTGTGGTGGAATGTGCACCACGCATTAGACTGTACAGGTTACTTTTAAGCTAATGAACTTTATTCATTTGACAACCAGCAAGAATGCTCAGGAGAAAGGTTACAGAAACATGTAAGCCGTTGTGCTTGACTTCAATAAAACACTAAACAAACAATGTGCACTCTGTAGGGATTTTCCGATCATCTACCCTCGGAACATCCCTTTCCTGCCTACTCTCAACACAGACGCGATCCTGACATTTAAGCCCTCGACAGACATTACTCCAGGCACCCAGAATCTTCTCCTTTAGACCTGGGTTCTAGGTTCCGGGCCAAACGTGCGCCCACGGCTGGGAGGGCCACGACGGAGGGGGGTCGGGGAGAGGGGCACGTGGCTGAGAGGGCCGCGGGGGGGGGGAAGGGCCGCGGCGGGAGGGGGGCACCACGTCGGCCAGCCCGGCCCATCCGTCCTCCCCGAGACCCTCACCAGCTAGGCCGCGGCCCACTCTGGGCGTTGTTTCCGGCTCTGGCTCTCTCTGGGGGCGGGAGGGTCGGACCCCAGGCGTGTAGCCCTCGCGCGCGGAGCTAACCGGTAGGCTGGACGCGGCCGCCGAGGCCCAAGCGCGCCCCGAGCCCGGTGTCCCCTCCGGAGTCGCTTACCCGAGTCGGCGCGGCCATGGCCCTCGCGGTGTCCTCAGCTCCGGCGCCGCGTACCGGCCTTGCAGCCTTCACCGGAACCTCCCTCACCGCTTCACACAGCCACCCGCTGCCCCAAACGCCGAGACGATCCCTTGGCTTCCCAAGCTCAGCGGCTGGGCGCGGAGCCTGCTAGGACGCGGAAGCCAGGAGAGGACGGCCGCGCAGGCCCGGTGCGTCCCCTGCAGGCGGGAGGACCGGGCGCCCCAGAGTCTGTTAAAGCACCCTGTTGCTAACCAGCCTAGCGTCGCAGCCCACCTGTCCGTGATGGACCCTCTGACTCTTGGGATCTCCAAGACAGAGAAACAATCCGACGACTCGAAGAGACTCTCCCTAGAGACACTGTGAGCAGAGTGGAGTTTTCACCTGGGTTCCTCCCATTAAAGCAGGACTTAAAAAAGAAGTCAAGTTTCCCAAATGTCCCCCTACAGCTGATCTTTGTTCTCGTACAGATAAAAGCAGTAATTTTTGTCTTAAGTAAAATTTTATAACCTCCTGTTCCCATAATATCTTGTTATGCCCAAGCTGGGCCACCAAGATACAAAATTGTCACAGCTTGACAAACGACTTTGGTTCTGTTTTGTCCACTCACAGGTTCCAGGTGGAAGAACAAGTCCCTTTACCAAATGTATGGAAACGGAGCCTATCCTTTGTTCAGTGCCCAGCCATCTTGGACGGGAGTCCCGTTGAGCCGGATATACACCTAATAAAAGCCTCTGTTTTTCCCTGTTGGTCTCTCTGATCTTTCGAATTCTAAAACAGTGTGGATTCTTGTTTCAGGATACCGTAAGCTAGGGGCTGGGGGTATAGCTCAGTGGCATAAGCGCTTGTCTGGCAAGCGCAAGGTCCTGAGTTCGATCCTCGGTACCGCAAAAAAAAAAAAAAAAGGATAATGTAAGCTAGAACTGAGGCACAAGCATGCAGGCAAAAAGCTTTAATGGAAGGTAAAATAAAGGAGTGACAAGGCTTCAGTTTGAGGAACTCAAGGGAGTGAGGGTCCTGTTCTTATTTTTAAAAGAGGGTGCTGTGGTGGGCTAGGGTCTAGCTGATCATTATCTCAGTCCCAAGTTTACAGTTCCAGAAGAATCCTTATGGGTTAGGGGTAAGTTTGGTTCTCATGAGTGACTGTTTTTGTCCCGATGGAGTTCTGGAGTCCTAGAACTTCATCTACGTTTTATCTTGAAGCTGGTGCAGTTCCTGAAAGAGGTCCCTTGAATAACCAGAGAATGCTCCAGTCTGGATGTCATGAGCTAACTGGTTTATCTTTACAGAGAAGCACCATCAACTCATCTACAGGCTCATGCCCACAAGACTGTACCAACCGCGGGTGGTCCCATTTTTTTAAAAATGAGGAGTAAATCTGAATTCAGAGAGTGCTGCGCTACATCCCCAGCCTGTTCCCCCTCCCTTTAAAATTTTGAGGCAGTGCTTTGCTAAGTTGCCTGGCTAGCCTCAAACTTGAGGTGTTCCTTCTTCAGCCTCCTGAATAGCTGAGGTTACAGGTGTACATCCCCATGCCTGGTGGCAACTTTACCCTTTGATTAAACAGTATGATTCTGGTAGTACCTTTGATCTCCACTGATTATTTTTTTATTTTGGTTCTTTTTTAGACAGAGTCTGGCCATGTAGTTGAGAGTGGCTTTGAACTTATTATGTAGCCTAGGCGGGCCTCAAACTTACAGTAATCCTGCTGCCTCAGCCTCCTGAGTGCTGGGATTACAGCCATGAACCATGATGTCCAGCTTGATCTTAGCTTATTATGCTTCGGGTAATTTGGAACCACATTTTGTGCTATAGAAACAAGAAAGAATCCAAGACTTTCAAAAGAAGGGAAAGCTATAGGTTCTTTTAGTAATGTAAAAGACTGATAGTCCAAGAGACAGGTGAAAGTTGTTAGAATAGTCTGGAAAAATTACCTTATGGTGAAAGATTAGGTCATAGAACAAATGTGAGAATGATGTCATGGACTTTACTCAGAGACTCTAAAATTAAGACAGGTGTATCTTTTTTAACTGTCAGGTAAGTGTCAGTCAGTGTTTACTAGGGAAATAGATATAATACAAGATATACAAATGTAGGGGCCAGGGATACAGCTCAGCAAGTACCATTCTGTTTTCATCACTGTATCTTTGTAATATGATTTCTAATTGGGGATTGTGATTCACCCTGCCTTACCTTTGTTTTCCAGAATTGCTTTTGCTATTCTAGGTCTCTTCTGGTTCCATGTACACTTTAAGGTGATTTTCTCTAGTTCTGTGAGGTACCCTATCAGTATTTGGATTGGGAGTGCATTAAATTTGTATAACAGTTTTGGAATTGTGGGCATTTTCACTATGTTGTTTCTGCCTATCTAAAAACAGGGGCTATCTTTCAATGTCTGATGTTCTTTGCAATCTCCTTTTTTAGAGCACTGTCATTTTCAGTAGATAAGTCTTTCATTTACTTTTTTGGAGATAGGGTCTCATTAAGTAATTCAGCTGGCCTTGAACTCACTATATAACCCATCTGGCCTTGAACTCATGGCAATCCTCCTGCCTCAGCCTCCCAAGTTCTGGGATTAAAGGCATTAGACACCATGCTCAGCCACTTTCACTTACTTTATTAGATTGATTCCTAAGTATTTCCTTTTTTTTGATGCTATAATGAAAGATATGTTTTCCCGAATTTCTCTCTCAGTGAGTTTGTTATTCTTGCACAGGAATGCTATGATTTTTGAGTGTTGACTTTTATCCTGATGCACTGCAAATTTGGTTATTAATTCTAGGAATATTTTGAAGGAGTTTTTGGGGTTTTCTATGTAGAGTATCATGCTATCAAGAAATAATGATAATTTAATTTCTTCCTTTCCTATTCATATTCCTTTTTTTTTCTCTTGTTTAATTGCTCTGGCTAATGTTTGCAGAACTATATCAAATAAGAATGGTTGTAATGGGTGTCCTTGTCTTGTTCCTGACTTTTAGTTTTTGACCATTTAATATGATGTTGGCTGTTGGGGTTAGCCATAGATGGCTTTTATCAGATTGTGGTAAAGATCATCTATTCCGATTTTCTATGGGACTTTTTTTTATCTTGAATGGGTGTTAACTTTGTCAAATGATTTTCCCGCATCTATTGAGATGCTCATATGGTTTTTGTCCATGGCTGTATGAATATGATGTATTACATTTATTGATTTGCATATGGTGAACCACCCCTACATCCCTGGGATGAATACTACTTGGTCATGGTGTATATTCTTCTCGATGATTAGCTGTAGTCTGTTTTCTACTATCTTATTGAGGATTACTGTGTCTATATTCATTAGGGAGATTAGTCTGTAGTTCTCTTTTTTGGTTGGCAGTTAGATCTTCTGTCTTAATTACTTTGGGATGGTAGATAAAGATTTTCTCTCTTACTTACTTTTCTCTCATTGCTGGGACAAAATACCCAACACTCAAAGTTAAAGAGGGAAATATTTATTTAGCTCACAGTTTGTAGAGGTCTCAGTCCATATCAGCTGGCTCCAAGGCAGGGAGGCACATGGCAGAGAGGTACTGTACTGTACTGTAAAGCAGTATTCAGCCATGTAAGATATAGGTAACTAATTACCGGTTCATAAGTCGTACAGGTGTGAAAGTATGAAGAAAAAAGAGCAAAATAAATAATTATGAATTTAAAAAGCAGGGGTGGAGATGAGCAATGTGGTTAAGATTGAAGTAGGAGGTCCAGTTAAGGAGTAAATTACCAGTAACAGTAATACAGATGACAACCTAGGAGGTTAAATAATAGGGGGTGGAAATGAACAGAGAGGACAATAAGAAAAAATACCAAGGGAACTAGGTGAAAGAGAGAAAGTGAAAAAGAAGGAGGTAGAGTCAAAGGGGGGCCTATTCAAACATATAAATCAAAGTAATACTAAAATGAGGGGGACGAGAAAATGAGGGGCAACTCTTTAAACCACACACACACACACACACACACACACACACTAATAATGAAAGGAGGGGGAGCAGGGAGCGGAGAGAAAAAAAGTTCCTATCCATTTCCAGGTGAGCGTTTCCTTCCCAGGTCAGTACTCCTTAACCTTACAAGTCACATTCCTTTCCACCCCCCTTTACCGTCTGTGTTTGTATGGAGGTTTCTCTGTTCAAGGGGGCCTCTCTCCATAGTCCTGTTTATGGCAGCTGTTCAAGCTGGGGAAGTGGACCAGGGAAGGTGTGGAGCCTTGTTGCTGAGGTTCCTGTTATGGAACCTCAACCTCTTTCTTGTTGGGGATTGATGTGGGTTACTCGATGAATTTTCCAGTGTCTCTCAGACAGGTTCCTGGTATATGGAGGATCCTGTGGGCTCTCAGACCTGACTCTCAGTCCTACAGATGCTCAGAGGTGAAACAAATCTGCCCAGCACTAAGTTGGGCAAATTTCTACAAGTCCAGTGAAGGTGCAGAGTACTGAGTGGTGTCTCACAGGTGTCCAGAGCACCCACCTAAATGGGCAGAGCCAGGCAGAAGGCTGACCTGCTGTGTTAGGCAGGAACTGTCCAGGGCTCTGGCTGAATGCAGAATGAAAACCCTGGTGTGCACGGGCTGCATGGAACACCTCATGCAAACATCAGTCACCCAGGCACTGGTGCTAGGTGTCAGACAGAGATTCTGGTGGGGCTAGGATTGGAGCAGGTCAGTGAGAACTCATTGTAGCCTCAGGGGAGCCCATGGGGCTGAGTATGGACTCAAACCAAAACAGCGTCAGCTGTATGCCAAATGGAAGCCCCAGTTTGCAGGCTCTCAGCGGTGATTCGGGTGCGCTCAGCATCAAATACTGAAGGCTCCCAACACAGGCAGCAGTTGCCTACCTCTTTGCTCAGATTCTGAGAATGAACAAGCAAGTTGGGGGAAAGAGTAACTCCCTGGTCACTTGCTCCTGGTGTGTGCTCCTGAAAAATGCTGCTAGGCTCCAACATCCTCTGTTTGGAGAGCAGACAGGGGGACAAGGGGCGAGATACCCCAAGCCTATCATGTGGCTTGACCTTGCCACGCTACTTGGGAACTTCTTGGTACGGCTGGTGTAGTGTTGGGCTTGGGCTGAGTCCCTGTGTGCAGCCCTGTTAAACTGTTCTGTCCCTTTAAACTTCTAAGCGTATGTTTTGTGTGAGCTACAAGTGTCTTCTTTCAAAGTGATGTTCTGGGTCAGCATGTATGTCCCTCCCCTTCTTCCATTTACCTGCATTTCTGGTTGATCTTCTTTGAGTCTCTCAGACATGCTTCCGCTTTATTCAGCCATGTTGCTCCCCAGCCAAGCGTATTTCTTTAAGAATTGACATAACTCTTGAAAGTGCAGAAGGGTTTACTAAAATAATGCTGCATCTACAGTGGTGGATTTTTAGTTTTTTTTTCCCTTGAGACAGGGTTTCACTATGTAGCTCAGGGTGGCCTTGAACTTGTGGCAATCCTCCTGTCGGCCTTCCAAGCGCTGGGACTACCAGTGCGTACCACCATGCCCCGTTTGGATAATTTACTCTAGAAGGAAATAACATGTATATGGGTGATTATTTTGATAAAGGAGACAAGGAACATTTATTTTTAGGTATACAGAGAAATCCTTCCCAAGAAACAGGGGTTCTCTTACCATTTGAGAGAAATGAAAAACCACTGAGAGAAAACTAAAGATTTTAAGACAAATTTAAGAAGTGAGGCCTGGCAGTGGCAAAGCTGGCAGGTGTATGGGGGAAGGGTTCCAGTATGTCACATTTCTTTAGGCCATAGTTTCCTAATTTAATGAAGGGACTGTCATATGCTTAGATGACAGAGAAACTCTGATGAACTAGCAAATCAGTGTAAAATTCTTCTTTGGGTTCCATCTCCAGGAACATATACGTGTGCATGTACACACACACACACACACACACACACACACACACATGCACATTTCTTCCACGACTGGCAGTCTGTCTTTGATCATCTTTGCCAAGGTTACCTACAGTTTCTGCTAAAATGCCATCTGCGGCTGTGTGCAGTGGTGCACGCCTGTAATCCCAGTACTTGGGAGGCTGAGGTAGGAAGACTACTTCAAGCTGGAGACCAGCCTGGGCTACAAAGTGAGTTGAAGGCCAGCCTGAAGCTGCACAGTGAGATCCTGCCTCAAAAAGACAAAAATAAAATGAAATAAAATACAAAAGCCACTCAGTCCTGCCAACTATGCAGCTGGCCTGAGTGCCTAGGGGCTATATTCTGTGGATCATTTACTTTTGTTTTTTTTAAGACAGGTTCTCCTTATGTGATTTAGGCTGACCTTGAACTCACTATGGGAGCTCTTCCTGCCTTAGCCTACCCAGAGCTCATATTATAGGCATGTGCCACCATGCCCGGCTGCATTATGTGAACTTTTTACCCTGTATTAACTAGAGCCAAATGAGCAGATAGGTCCCCCTAACAGCTGTCACTTCATGACTGCTGTGTGGCTTTATCTGGAGACTGGGGAGGCTTCTTCCAGAGTGGGTGGTGAGGTGGGTGTTGAGTGCCTCCATGTAGGTAAAGCTCCTTCCACACTGTCCACAGGAGAAAGGCCTCCCTGCACTGTACTACTGCAGATGGGTCTTCAGACTCTTCTTCTGGAGGAAGCTTTGCCACACTCAGAACACTGGAAGACCTTCTCCCCAGTATGTGTGTGCAGGTGGATCTTCAGGCTGCCCCGGATGCAGTAGCTCTTGCCGCACACTTTCCCCCGCTGTGGCCTGGGAGCGTTCCCTAAGCCAGCACTGCTGGGTGAAGCTTTTGCCACATTTACTGCGGAAGAAGTGCTTTTGGCTACTGTGCTGGAGCAGGTGGTTCTTCAGATACTCCCTGAACCAGCACTGCCTGTTGCACTGGGGCCACTGGTAGGGCTTCTCCTTGCTGTAGACTTGGAGGTGCTTGGTGAGCTGCAACTGCTGAGCATAGGTCTTACTGCACTCCCTGCACCTGAAAGGCTTCTCACCCATGTGTGCACGCTGGTGGGACTTCATGGAGGCCTTCTGGGAGAAGCTCTTGTTGCACTCTGGACAGTGGAACAGGTGCACCCTGCTGTGAAGCTGTGTGTGCTCCAGGAGATGCTAGCAGTGGTGGAGACTCCACCACATGTGGCACAGGAGAAGGGCTTTTGTGTGGCACGGATCTTGAGGTGCTGCATGAGCCTGGAGCACTGAGGAAAGGTCTTTGTGCACTGACCACAGGGGAACTCCTTCTGCCTGGTGTGGATGCCAGTGTGGTGTGCCAGCTTGGAGGGCCAGATGAATCTCTTGCCATATTCCCTACAGGAGAAGGGCTTCTCCTCACTGTGCAGGCACTGGTGGGCCATCATGGCATTCTTCCAGAAGAAGCTCCAGCCACACTTGGGGCATGGGAAGGGCTGCTGTACCCCATGCTGGGATTGGTAGGCTGTGAGGCTTCTCTGTAGGAGGAAGCTCTTGTTCTACTCCAGACAAGGAAAGGACTTCTCTCCTGTGTGACCCCCTGACATGCTCCATGAGCCTAGTCTTGTAGATGAAATTCCTCCCACACTCATCACAAGCAAACAGTGTCACCCTACTGTGTGTCCTCTGGTGGGTTTTCGGGACAGCCTTCCTGGGAAAGTGCCTGTCGCACTCCAGGCAGCAGAAGGGATTCTTCCTCTTGCGCTGGCAAAGGTACTCGGCGAGCTTCCACTGCTGGGCAAAACGCTTGCTGCACTCCATGCAGCAAAATGGCTTCTCCCCACTGTGCAGATGAAGGTGCTTCGTCAAGTTGGCTGTGTATCAGAAGGCCTTGCCACAGTCAGTGCGGGGGAATGGCCACTGCCCTGTGCGGACAGCCTTGTGAGTGCCCAGGCTGCATCTCAAGTAGTAGCTCTGCCTGCACTCACCACACTGGAATGCCTTCTCCCTTTGAGGGAATGTTGGGATCTGCCTGTGTTCCAGCTGCCCTCTGAGTTTGTTGGTGCACTTTGCATATTTCTGGGGCTGGTTTGTGGAGTGGCTCCTTCTGTGCTTCACCAAGCTACTCTTCATCTGGAAGACTTTCCTAGAGACAAGGCAGGAATAGGATCTTGGCTCTGGAGAAATTTCCAAGTTGCCTACAGTACTCATAGGCTTACAGCACGGGTTTTTCTTGTCCTCATTAGGTGCCAAGATGTGGAGTTTTTTATTTAGGATCTCTGTTTCTTGGAGACTTGGAGACTGAATCATGGTTATCTGATCTGATAAAATCTCTGTTTTCTTCCCAAATAAGTCAGCACACAAGTCCTGACTTTGAAGGCCATTTAAATGGCATTCTTTCATCCTGAGAGTTCTTTGGGCATCTGAGGAAAAAAATCACTGTCATGAGTGACATGTCTACTGGGGTTCAAGAACTGTCTTATCCCCTGATCTCAGTGACTTTGTGAACCTGCCTCCTGCAGGTAAATTACACTTAACTTTTGTATTCCTTTCACCTTATGTTTAAAAATGACTTAGCACGAATCTTAGTTACTTTGCTTATTGCTGAGACACCCGGCACCAAAAGTTAAAGGAGAAAAGGTTTATTTAGTTCAGCTTGTGGAAGTTTTAGTCCATAATCGGTTGGCTCCAAGGCAGTGTGGCATGGCAGACAGACATCGCAGAGGAGGAACAGTTTGTGACAGGCAGATGGCAACAAAGGAAGGAGCAAGACAAGCCTCTTTCTGTCCCTTATATTAGGGCCTATTGTGGTTATGGTGTGTCAAATCAATCAGTGGACTGATTTAATAATCACCCACCCTTAATCCTGGCATTACAGCACAAATCAGTCACATACCCTAGATTTAGCCACCTCTGAAAAAGTCCGACCTATGACTACATAAGGCTTTAGAGGGACATCTAACCATAAAGGTATAAAAAAAATTAGGAAACAATGCATCTTGTGAATCTACTTGACCCTCGGTGGATAAACAGAAGTTAGAACCAATAAGAATGACCTATTCTTGAGAATCTGACCATACAATTATACTATACAATATACTATAATACAGTTGAATGTACAATTGCCTTGAATCTGTTAAATAAACAGTACAGTTTAAGAAGGCTTAGAGTCATATTCCTGTCTCCCTGATTCCATAGATCTCAAGAAAAATTCTCTGAAAGAAGTGCTAACAGGAAGTATCTTCCTTTGAAATGTCAAAGTGTCAGTGTACTAAACTCACAAAAAACACCACAGATGTTAGTTCTTTTTCCAAAGAAATACATATTACTAAAATAATACTTATACAAGCATAATCACCACTGTTCCCAAAGCAAGGCCCACCCAGGACATCAGAGAACACAGCTGTCACACTATTCCTCCCCACGGATCCAGATAGGAGAAGTGCAGATGGGTGCACCTAAGTCAGTGCATTTCTGAACTGCTTTTCCTTCCTGTCCAGTTGAAGCAGGTAATAGAGCTTTCTTTTCCCAGTTTTAACATTTTAACCTGAGGGAAGTTTGGGTCTTGACCCAAGACAAGAGCCCTCCTGATGCTCTGAGGTCATCTTCTGACGACATAGGTAATGTTCCAACTGATCAGCTACTCAGTGAATTCTCAGTAGGCTTTGCCTGCATCATGACAAAAACATACCTGTCTCAGCAAATCCTACCTCTCATCACTAGGGTTCAGTCTTCCTAAAACATGCTCTTACTACTCATCCCAGGCAGAGGTGCAGTTTGATTTTTGGGTGAGTACCACCTAGTACAAAGGTAACAACATTCACTTTTAGAGATAACCACCTTAGTTCCTAACTCTTTGGTATTCAAGGAGAATCTCAGGTTCTTCGCTTTCAACAGGATGAAAAGCTTTTCACCTTGGCCTTCCCGATCAGAAATCTAACAGGAATTTCTGTTGTTGGTCTCATTTCCAACCATATTTCTGAGTATCCTTCAGCTACAGGTCAGTTAGTGTCTTCCTTGTTTTCTAAATGTAATGGGTTTGCTCCCACCTTTGTGCCTCAGCTCCTGAACAGACTCTGGCCAATTCTTCTTTCCTTAAACAAATCTGCCCATTCTTTGGTGTTTAAACTCTCATTCCTTTTGAGGCTGTTATGGTTGATATATTGTGTCAACTTGGGGAATCTAGAGGTTTAGCTGAGTGACTGAGGAGGAAGCTGGGGTGCTTACTTTGTAAACATCCTGAGCCTGTGGAAGAGGAGGGCATGGAGATTGTGTGAGAGGTTCACGACCCCTGGGTGGGGGTAGGCTGTTCACAATGTAAGGGAAGAGAAGAGGCTGCTTGCAGCCAGTCCTCCCTTTTGGCTGGCTGCTTTTTGCTGTGCTCTGCTGTCTTGAACAGTTTGCCCTCTGCCATGTGCCACTCTGCCTCTGAAGCAGCCAGGTATGGACTGAAACCTCCACAAACTGTAAGCTAAATAAACCTTTCCTTTCTTCATTTTGGATGTTGGGTATTTTGTCTCAGCAACAAGAGTAAAGTAACCAAGACAGAGACCCTCCTGGCATATTGTTCTCTCCTCCATCCTTTCTCTTCCAAACCCCATAGCACTTTTAACCACAGGCACTTATTATTTTAGCAATTCATATGCAGTATTTCATAGTTAACTAAGTCAAAAGTTCATTATAACTGAATAAATCCCATGCCAGTGAGATGGTAAATATTTAGAGTATGGGATTGCTACATGTATGTAGATGTCCCCCTAGCCCAAGCAACACTGACATAGCCCTAGTTTACAGCAGGCATTTAACAGTGTCTGATAAAGTGATGGCGAACCTTTTAGAGATGAGGGCCAAAAGTACAACCCAAAGCCCACTTATTTACCACAAAGTGCCAACACTGCAATTATACCTAAGTACTGAGGTTTTAGTCTAGAAACAGCAATTCATACGTTAACATCTTTTGTCTTACAAGAAAAACAAGTAACACACATGCCATAGGTTTGCCACCACTTGTCTAATGCATGGTAGCAATGAAATGGAACCCTTGGGAATCCTTCTATCTTCTCATCAGGCTGGGGCACATTCCCCAGCTTCAAATTCTTCTCTTCTTCAGAAGATTCCTTGGCTCTCAGGGACTTAGTAAAGCATTAACATAATAAAAAACTGCTGGATCTGCTGAACATGGTGGTGCATACCTATAATTTCAGCACTTGAGAAGCTGAGGGAGGGGGATTACTGCAGGTTCAAGGCCACTCTGAACTACATAATGAAACCCTGTCTCAAAAAGCCAAAAAGCCAAAAAAAAAAAAAAAATCACACACAAAAAAACCAGTGTTATATGTGGTTGGTGACATAGGCCTCAAATCTCAGCACTCAGGAGACTGAGGCAAGAGGATCCAGAGTTCAAAGCTAGCATGGGGTACATAGTGAGACCCTGTCTCAAAAACACAAAACAAACAAACAAAACAAAACAAAGTCAAATGCACATACATATATATATATATATATTATATATATATATATATATATATATATATATTCCTTCTTAATAAAAAAGAATATAGTCTCACCTTCGTTACCCATTTAAATAAGAAACAAAAAATTTCTATCCAAATAATGTTTCTTATTGCCCAGGTCTAGCCACTGTTAGGAAAGAAAGCCAGGAAACAAGACTAGGGAAATTCAGTGAATCAGGAACTGAAGTCCATCTTACTGACCAAAACATGGTGACTTACCAGTATTAAAGTCCAACAAGCCAGGCATGGTGGTGCATGGCTATAATCCCAGTACTCTAGAGGCCGAGGCAGGAGGATAGTTGCGAGTTGAAGACCATCCTAAGCTATAAAGTGAGCTCAAGGCTGGCCTGAACCACCTGGTGAGACCCTCTCTCAAAAAGACAAATAAAAAAAATAAAGTCCAACAGCTCATCGGCAGAAGAAGTTCCTGCTCTGCTGAAGTATTGCTGACCTCTGATGACTAGCACCCTCCCTAGTCCCATCGAGGTGATCAGCTCTGGCCTGGAAGAACAGCAGCCTGTGGAGAACCCACACAGCCTCAGTTTGGGTTTACTCAGTTGACTGAAAATCATTTTCACAGCTGACTTTGCATTAGTTTCTCCCTCTACCTAGAATTTTCTCTTATTTCAAATGGTTCACTCATCATTCAGAAGGCTGTAAACCTTCAGATAGAGCGAATCTCCAAGGCCAGACTGAGATCACTTATTTAGTTGACCCCAGTAGAAACGGTTTTCATGATACAAACACAAGGTGGAGTGGGCTGGAGAAGCAGTGAGGCAGAATTTCCCCGAATTCCTCTTTAAGTGACTCCTTGGAGACAGGTACCTAAGCGTCCCATCCACTGCTCTCTTATTTTTCTACCCAAGCCATCTTTCTTCCTTTTGTACCCACACCGTGCACTGTGTGGAGCCCCCAATTATCCTAGCTTAAGTGTGTCTCCTCCTGAGAGCCATAGCTGTTTTGAAGACAGAAAATTCTGGCAACATAAGCAGGCACTGACAGAGATATAATAAGAACACACTTAGATTACTAAGAATTGCTTTTTTTTATTGCAAGTTGTATTTTTTTATTTTAAAATTAAAAAGCTGACAAAACAACAGTGAAGACAAAATCAAAACAATACAAAAATGGGCCAGGGATATAGTTCAGCAGCACAGCACCTGCCTGGTAAGTGTGAAGTCTTGAGTTTAATTCCCAGTACCAAAAAAAAAAAAAAAAAACAAACCCAAAACTATACATGAGCTCAAAACAAGATGATAAGAATTAACAATGGTTGCTACATGACATACTATTATCTTCAACGAAGTTGCTCAGTCCACCAGACATAAGAATGTAAGATTGTTCAAACAATCAAAGGCAGTAACAAGTAATAAAAAAAAAAATTGGAAATGATGCAGAGCTTTACCATACAAGGTGGTAGGAGTTCAACAATTGTTCTTACACTGCATATTGTTGAAAAAGTGGAGAGAAGATCCAAAAATTCCACTGAAGGACTCATAGAATTAATAACTGACTCCAGCCATGTAGCAGGATACAAAATCAACACACAAAAATCAACAGCATTCCTGTACACTAATAATGAATTCACTGAAAGGGAAATTAAGAGAACAATGATATTCAGAATTGCTTCAAGAAAAATTGAATACCTAGGAATTTTTTTTTTTTTTTTTTTTTTTTGGCGGTACTGGGGATCGAACTCAGGACCTTGTGCTTGCCAGGCAGGCACTTATTCCACTGAGCTATATCCCCAGCCCCCTAAATGAATTCATTT
>PVLD010003469.1:35274-122710 GCA_004027595.1 Dinomys branickii | reverse complement strand
TGAACTGCACAGTGAGAGCCTGTCTCAAAAAAAAAAGAAAAAAGAAAATAAAAACAGGAGATTGAAGGTTACATCAGAAAATGGAAAGATGGAGCCTAGCAGTAAGTGGGGGAGAACCCGCGGACTCGACCAAGCCCCAGGTGCACAGCATCAGGGTGTAGCATGGCAGTATGTGGGGGTGACCCCGCACACCCGACTGGACCCCGGAGGACCTCAAGGACTTGTCAGTGGGGTGCTGATCACAATGTGCCTGGGTCCCTGTGTATGCATTGTCATTGAGGTTGGGTGCTTTTCCACACAGTGCCATAGTAATTTGTGTGCACCCATGTTTGTTGCAGCATAATTTGAAGCAGCCATGTGTCTTCCCGATGTGAGAGTCCAAGGGAATGAATAAAACCTAAAAGTACAGTTATTATCAGAGGAAAGATGACTGATTGGGTGGGAGAACAACAGAGATGAGGGAGGAGAAAATTGTTTGATTAATCGTACCTGCCTTTATAACTGAGTAACAAATGTGAAGATAACATTATGTAATACAGCAACCATTGTTAATTCCCTACTATCTTCTCTATAAATTTGTATTTCCTTTATTGTTTTTGTGTTATTCTGGTTTATGTCTGTTTGGTTGTTGATATGTTTCCAGTCTTTTGTCTTTATAATAATTTTTAAAAAGAAGAAAAAAAAAGAAAATGGAAAGATGTCCCTTGTTCCTGGATAAGCAGAACCAATATTGTCAAAATAGCCATACTTCCAAACTGATATATAGATTTAATGCAATCCCAATCAAAATACCTACAGTAGTCCTCAAACAACTAGAGAACACAATCCTAACATTCATGCAGAACCAAGGGAGAGCCAGAGTAGCAATACCAATCCTGGGTAACAAGAGCAAAGCAAGAGGAATCACAATCCCAGACTTCAAGTCATATTACAAAGCTACAGTGATAGAAAATGGCATGGTGCTGGCACAAATACAGACACGGGTCAATGGAACAGAATACAGAGACAGTGCAGACACGTTTAGCTACTTGACCTTTGACTGTTGGTTTCTGTGAGGTGACAGGTCCTGGAAACAAGGTACAGCAGATGAAAAGAAAACAAGAGAGACAAAGTTATGGGATGAGGGGGGCACAGTCTCTGGTACTGAAACCGTGATTGCAAATTTCTCCAGCTATTTATTAGAGTCTTTTTTTTTTTTTTTTTGTCTGTTTGAGACAGGGTCTCACTATGCAGTTCAGGCTCGCCTTGAGCTCACTTTGTAGCCCAGGCTGGTCTCAAACTCACAACAATTCTGCCTCAGCCTCCCAAGTGCTGGGATTATAGGTGTGTGCCACCACACCCAGCTAGAGTCTTTCCTTTACACAAAGAAGAAATGGGAAATGGGAGCAGAAATGTGCAGATTAGTGAGAACATTATAGTTTAACTGTCCCAAGGACTGTTCTTTGGCCAACCTGGCCTTCATGTCACTGTTCCTGCAGACATAGCTTAGCAAAACATCTCATGCTTTCCCAGCGGCATTCCACTGGGACTAAGGTCCTGTTTTCATTTACTTTTATACTAGGATTTTTGCTAGGCTTCCTCCAAAACAATCATATAGACTGGTCAGGCTCAAAGTCCCATAGAGGTTATACATTGTAAGATAAACTTAAATGTCCTTCTCCACATTTGACAAGGGTGCAAAAACATGTTGGAGGAAAGATAGCTTCTTTAGCAAGTGGTGCTGGGAAAGCTGGCTACTTATATGCACAAGGTTGAAGCTGGATCCATATTTCTCACCACATACTAAACTAAACTAAACTAAAAATAGATTAAAGGTCTGAATTTTAGTAAAACAGAACCATCCTACTGGAAGACAATAGGTAAAACACTTGAAGTCATAAGTGTAGGCAGCAACTGTCTGAACAGATCTACAATTGTATAAGAAATAACAGCAAGAATCAACAAATGGGATTATGTCAAATTAACAAGCTTCTGCACAGCAAAAGATATGATCAACAGAGTGAAAAAAACCAACCCACAGATAGGGAAATAATTTTTGCCAGCTATTTCTCACACAGAGGACTAATCTCTAGATTATACAAAGAACTCAAAAAGTTAGACCACTCAAAAAAAAAAAAAAACCCAATCAAAAACTGGGCAAGTGGAAGAGGGTGGAGTGGTGAACAGCAGAGAAACAGACTCTCTGAGATTTGGTGTCCAGACACTGGAATGTAGCAATGTAAGAGAAGGAGAGAAGTGAGTCCTTAGGACCCAGCAAGGATCTGAAGGGAGAGTTGAAGCCCCTGGGGATATAGAAGAGACAATCCTTAATGCAGAAGAAGTAGGTGGCATGTGCCTCATTCTCCTCAAATCCTGACTCACTGTGTGGGAGGAGGAGAGCCAACCTCAGATGCACAGTAACTACTGGTGGCCCCAGAGGCCTCCAGGGAGAAGCACACCACGGGAACAGAGCAGTGGATGCGGTACGTTGGAGTGGCTGCAGAGTTATTCAGGTTCACACATCTCTCAGGAGAGGATGATTGGCCAGTAGTCATCATGAAAAAGAGGCCAACTCAGCTTCGAACTGAGTTGCTGCAGGCTGACTCCACCTAGTGGCTCCCAGTGTCAGGGTGAGGTAGAGCCAAATTCAAGCTGGCAGGTGGCACATGGAGTGCTGCAGGCTGAACAAATTGGATTCCAGCATCACAGCCAGAAACCAGCCTGAACTTCAGTGGAACTAAAGGTGCAGGCTTGCTAGGATTATTCACTATCCTGCCATAAACCTAAGGCTGGATTGCTAGGATCAGTCATCATGGATCTGGGCTGTCTGCCCACTGGGTCTACTAGTGACAGCACAACAAGTCCTGAAATGAACGTATTTTTATTCTCTTATTCTCTTGCTTTTGTTTTTTTTCTTGATTGTTACTGTTTTTATATGAGTGTAAATATTGTTTCTAGTTTTTTTTCTTGAGATAGGGTCTCACTATGCAGGGTAGGCTGGCCTTAAACCTGTTTATGTACTCTAGGATGGCCTCACACTGATGAGGATCCTCCTGCATCAGCCTCCCAAGTGCTGGAGTTATAGGTATATGGCACCGTGCCTAGTTGTTTCTAGTTTTTTGTTGTTGTTCTGTTTTTGTTTTTTATTTCTTCTTTCTCTCTTTTCCTTCTGTCTTCTTCACCAGTTTCCCAAAGTTTGTGTAATCTTTCTTTGTCTTCCAGTCTTGTTTCTAATCTTTCCCTCTTCTACTTCTCTATTTTCCCCCAAGCCCCTTTTCTCACCTGAGGATAAAATTGTCATATTAAGGGCATACTTACTTTGCACAATTTTCTTGTTCATTTTAGGTTTTGTTATATAACCACAAATCTAGCTCATATGGTAAAAGGTGGCAAATTAATAACTACTACAGTTTGTCATTTTCTAGGCTGTGTTTGATGCTATTGTTAGTGCTGATTGTATTACTTCAACCAGAGTAATGTAGCGTTCTAATGAGTTTTTTATGGTATGCCAAGATTGAGATTGCCTGAGGGTTATGAAGAATACAATAGGTCGGGGCTGGGGATATAGCTCAGTGGAATAAGCACCTGCCTAGCAGGCGCAGGGTCCTGAGTTCAATCCCCAGTACCACCAAAAAAAAAAAAGAACAAAAAAAAAACCAAAATAAGAATACAATAGGTCAGTGCCAAGAACCATGGGCTAGGCCAAATAGCAAGCAACATCTCATCCCCAATAAATTGAAGATGAAGAACCTTGTAACACACTCAAAACTCAAAAGCCAGCTATAACTGGAAGATATCTCTAAAAAGTAGTCATTTCCTAAGGGTTCTCAATACTAGCCATAAAACTACATGCCAGAAGCAAATTACAAGTATCAACCCAGGAATTACACTTAAAAAAAACCAGAAAATGAAAAGACATGGAAACAAAGTGCAACCCCAGAACTCTAGCTCACCAAAGTCAATACCAGAGAGCAAGCTGGGTGTGGTGACACATACCTGTAATCCCAGCCCTTGGGAGGCTGAGACAGGAGGATCTTTGTGAGTTTGAGGACAGCCTGGGCTACAAAGTGAGTTCAAGACCAGTCTGAACTGCATAATGAGACCCTGTCTCAAAAAGACAAAAAAAGAAAAAATAACCCAGAGAACAATGAGGTAGAACAATTTGAAAGCCACCCACCTGGACACTCTGAAGTGGTAACAGCAGAAGTAACAAAGCAAGATTTCTCAAGTCCCCTCAGAGATCTGGAGGAAAATTCCTGACTCCCCACTCAAGCGGCTCACATCAGACCCCAAAGGGATGAGGGCACAGTCTGTCTGCCTGCCTGCCTGCCTGCCTGCCTGCCTGCCTGCCTGCCTGATTTTGGTAAGACCTCTGGAGGCACCCCAGTTAGGCACTGTCAGTCCTGCTCAGCTGGGGGAGAAGAGTTAGAGCAAGTCTTGTTAGTTAAGTCACCCTCAAGGAAAGGAGGTTGCAGTGTTTAACCTCTGAACTCCTGCTGAATGGTTGTGTGAATGAGTGGCACAGAGAGTGTGAACAACAGGCTGCTCCATCTGTGTAACAAGACTGGGAAACACTCATTTCAGTGGCTAAGCTCACAACATTACAGAAAACAGACCAAACATGGGGAAAAATGGCACTGAGGAGGTTTAGGGGGAAGCTTACTTACACTGGTGAGCTTGACTGGGATTCCCCCAAAGAGTGACAGCCCTGCCCAGCAGGGTCTCAGGGCTTTTATGGGAAAGCAAGCAGGAAGGTACAAAGGCAGATTTGGAACACTGTGGTTAGAAAACTGCGTGACAGGGCTGCTGAAGGAGTTTAAACATCTCAGGTTACATTGCAAGGCCATCAGTTACACAAAGGCAGTAAAAACGGGGATTGCACAAAGGAAGGAGTGTTCTGTTATGAAGTTTGTCCAGACATGTCCACTAGGTTTTGGCAGGCATTCTTGGTGGGCTTTCTTGGCAGGCTTTTATTTGAAATTTTAATTCAGTGACAGAGGAGAAACTGTTTCTCTGGAGATGTTTTCAGCTTGGAGCTTAATAAAATCGCCTTTAGATTCATTAAATACTAATACCCCCAAAGTTTTTGTTTTAGAATGGAAATAAGAAAAGGGATGCCCCCTGGGTGCTGATTCAGATCCAGAGCCACACGAGGCTTCTGATACTCTTAGGCCTGCTCACCCCTGCTGCCCTGGGCCCGTGCCATGAAAAATATGACAACAATTGCAGCAACAGAAGTGAGACCACGCTGCATAGATGGCTTCTCCCTCTCAGCTGCCCTCAGCAAGGTGGGGCATGATGGCACACGCCTATAGTCCCAACTATGGGAGAGACTGAGATGAGAGAAATGCTCAATTTTACCACGCTTACTAGAGAGATTAAGAGATGACAAACAAAATATAACCCAATAAAAAGTCACTGAGCAGTATGAGTCAGTCTAAGGCTGCTAGATTTTTAAAATGTACATGTATTAAATTCGCTAATATCAAAAGAAAAGTGCAATATTAGGTCTACCTACCTCAGCCTCCCAAATGCTTCTAAAACACCTCTTTTGGGAGACAAGACGCCTACTTTAATTCCAACAGGTGTACGTGGACGTCCATGTCCTAGAACACTAAGATTAGTGCTTGGGATAGCCCATCTAGCACCTAAAATATAACATAAGTCAAACACTCTCATTTTCTCTCACTCTCTTCCAAAAGGTTAAAAACAGCCATGCAGATCCTTTAGTTATTGGTTTCATTTTCTGTTTGGCAGTACAGCTGGAGTCACTTATAACATTCATCTCTAGAGACATATTTTGCTAACTATTAGAGTTCCACCCCAGAAAAGCTCTTGGATCTTAATTGTCTTTCTGCACCTGAGATAGTTAAAATTTAGTTCCTGTGCCATCCTTAAAGTCATTCTTCTGTCCCTTCTCCACTGCCCTGCACCTGAAAAATAACACAGTTTCCAAAAGTGTTTGATCCGAGGCAATTCTCTTCTCCATGGCCACTAAATTTCAGGACCAAGTTTCCAGAATGGTAAGTTCGCACACCCTTGGGCCCTTCCAGAGTAAAGCTGATCTTCACTTATCTCTGGGTTATATTCAAAAACTGTTCTAGAGTTAATCCTATAGTTCTAAAAACTAAATATACAAGTTTTAGTCCAAGTTTATCTACCTTTTAATCCTTGGGCAAAACTTAAGATGAACTCTCCTCGCCCATTAAAATGACGCTGATTGGTTTTTTATAACATAGGACAAACTGTCTGATTTTTTTTATCATACATATAAGTTCATTGATAAAAACATTGCTAAAACCTTACAAATTTAATAACAGTTTTATTCTAAAACAAATATTTAAAAATAGACACAGTCCCAGTCCCCAGAGGACTGGCTCATGATTTCTCTCTAGAACATCTTGCAGACCAGCCACTATTCTCAGAGATAATCTTTTTCTATACCCCAACCTGGCCTAGGGGACTCAACCCCCCTAGATAATTAAAATTACTTTTAGCAGGCTGCCCCATTAGAAAAGATACTTACATATAGCTACCAAAACAACAATTTGGATATTCCAATCATAAATTGTCTTTCACAAGTGTAAGAGGTTTTCATTCCTTCCAAATTCTTATTATAAGGGATCTCTATTAATTGGCCTACAAGGAATTCTGACTAGTCTATTTATAATTACAAACTTCTAAAATTGTAAAAGAGTTTTTTTTTTTTCTTTTTGGGAAAGGGTCTCACCATGCAGTTTAGGTTGGGCTTAAGCTCACTTTGTAGCCCAGGTTGGTCTCAAACTCAAAACGATCCTCCTGCCTCAGGCTCCTGAGTGCTGGTATTACAGGCATGCGCCACCACGCCTGGCTGTAAAAGAGTTATTATAATTCAATTTTGCCAAAAATATATTTGAGTGCACTCTGACTTTATAAGCAGATTGATCTTATACATATTTGTTTGTCTGTGTGTCCAGTATGTAAACAGATGTTTTATTTGAGCTCAGCAAAATTTTTCTTTTTTTTTTTTTTTTTTGTCTTTTTGAAGCTGGGTCTCGGGCTGGAGGTACAGCTCAGTGGGGTAAGTGCTTGCCGCTAAGCACTAAGGCCCTGAGTTTGATCCCCGGTCCCGGGAAAAAAAAAAAAAAAAGGGAACGGATGAAGCTGGGTCTCACTATACAGTTCAGGCTGGCCTTGAGCTCACTTTGTCACTCAGGGTGGTCTTGAACTCTCAGCTATCCTCCTGCCTCAGCCCCCTGAGTGCTGGGATTACAGGCATGCACCACCACACCTGGCTTCAACAACATTTTTCATGTTTGGATTTTTGAAGCATTTGTCTGTAATTGTACTCAGTTTATGGATAAATGTCATCAAAATTAAATATGTGCTTCCACCTAAGTTACTAACTGGTCCAAATGATGTTAAAATTGGTCTTATATGTGTAATTTATATTGCTGTTTACATATTATGACTTGAGAGTCTCTCATTGTTCAAAAATATTGTGTTAATTGTTATGATCTGGTTTTCATCAGTCGTCAAAAATTGTTAAGATAATTAAATAAAAATCCCTTAGGGTGGGGAAAAACTGTTGGACAGGACTCCATTGATAAACAAAGGTTTTTGTATGGCTATGACAATTCACTGTTGCTATTCTCATGGTGTATTAAATGCATTCACGCCTTCAGATGTACAGGTCTTGTAAAGTGTAAAACTGGTAATGTCTATGGTGATAACCATTTTCTTTCAGATTCAGACATCTGCCTTTCCCTTGTGCTCCAGCTACTAGTGATAAAAGGTTCATGCTAAGCCAACATAAGGTCACTAGTCAATAATAATATTTTTAACAAAAACTTATGGGATATATACATGCTATGTATGTGCTTAGGGATGCCTAGACATTAAACAGTCCAGACAAGGTCACACAGCTCAGTGACTTCCCATGAAAGGACAATAAGTTAAGTAAGGGCTTCTTATGTTCCAAATAGACAGGATTGACTCAAGAGGTTATTCTATGTCAAAACAGAGACTTAAGTGTGTTATCAAAATGTCACCATGATTGTTATGCTGAAGCATTAGGTATGGCTTTAAACTATACGACTGTTGTCTATTAACATTCTACAGGGATTCAACTACTAGAACATCCATAGGCGATAAAAAAGTAACACTTCTCCAGCTATACTTTATATTTTAAGGTGCTTGATATTCAGATAAAACTTTTAATAATTAAGCTCGCTGCTCCCATTACAATGTAATATTATTAACCTTCTCTTCTGGATGTTCAACAACTAAAGTTTAGAGACTAAAACTAAAAAGATAGATGGACTAAGGGCCAATATTTTGGCCCCAGCCCTCCAAGGTCAATGAGGACCCAGTGCATAAGAGAACCTTTTCAGTGACATCCTACAACTCTGGCAAGTTATACAACTTCCTAAGGACATTGTTGGACCACAGAAAAAGAGATCAAAGGTATACAGTGTGCTTAAGGAGAGTCACCAGGAAAAAAGTCTCGCAAGTTTTCACTGAAAGCAACTTGGTCAAGCAATGGCCATGACTCACCCAGACTGCTGCCACTGACAGAAGACCTGAGGGGTGCTATGCATGGTTCCAGGGTAAATACTGAGGAGACTTTATAGATAACAAGAGGTCGGGGCTGGGGGTATAGCTCAGTGGCATAAGCACTTGCCTGGCAAGTGCAAAGTCCTGAGTTCGATCCCTGGTACCGGAAAAAAAAAAAAAATATATATATATATATATTGGTTAGATAACAAGAGGTCAATGTGTATTAATATAGGTCTTGGTTTAGCTTGGTCTTCAACACCCAGCAGAAAAGCATAACCAGGAGATATTTAAAATACGGCCATAATAATAAAGTAGATTTAAAAATGGGTTGCAATCACTATTCCAACCCCCATAACAATTGTTTCTGGATTTGACTCTTTCTCAAACCTGTTTTTCTATTCTAGTATTCATGCTTCCATTACACGTGCTCTAATTTCTCAAAATTTGTTTGTTCTTGCCTAGAGGCTGCCAAACTCCAAGTCACCAAACAGATAAAACCAATGGTAAATATGCTAGATTTCTTCTCCTGGGATCCACCAGATGAACCTTATAAAAACAGTTCATACCTGGTAAACTACAAAACTTCTATCTGAAGCCCATTAAACTGGCTCTCTAGGGGGGGTCTCCAACTGCAGTCTCCCTTCACAATGACCCTTCTCAGCTTGAGGCAGTTAAGATGAAAACTATGCCCGGTGTTCCCTAAGTGCACTTAGAGATAGCTCTTCAAAAATATAAACAGCTAAGTTAGTTACAAATATTAGAGGCAGTTAGACAGAGGTGGGTCTACAACACAAGAGACAATTATGGTCAAAGACCCATTCACTGAAGTCAGGCTTTTAATTAAAAAACAAAAAGATCCTTCAATCATGGAGCCCATGGTTGAGACCCCCTGCTTGGCCCACTGTCCGTTTTTCATTTTCCTGGTAGGGCCTTATATCTTTAGTTGGTTAACAGAGTTTGTGTCCCAGCATGTAGATTGTATCAGACTACAGATGATCCTTACCCAGGGTTCATAAATGGCCCTGGGGTCCCAGACAAACCTGATCCCTTATTTAGCTTTAAACAACAAAAACATGATTTAAACAAACATGGTGTAGACAAAAAATTTGTCTAGATTCAAATTACAGGGGGAAGTAAAGCAGAAAATCCTTTTATTCTGTTTTTATTTTTTTAACTTGCCCCATATAACATGGCCTTCTTACTGACATCTTGGACACTATGTTCCTGTTTCTCCTTCGACCTACCTGTTCCTCAGAGTCACCGGACCTGCCCTGCCCAGTCAAAACCCTACAGTTCTGATTCCGTACTTACTGCTTATAAAATCCCCAGACCACCAGAGGACGAGGCCTGGCTTTCTTTGTTGTTGGAAGTGAGCTGGGCCAGGACCACTGATGTAAAATAAAGCTGTTCACTGTCTCCAAATCCTGGGTGTCATTTCAGTGTTTCTGCTTGCTGTAGGGCTATCAAACTATTTGGTGCAATTCTATCCAAACCAGTAAATGAAGTCATCTTCAGAAAAGAATGTTTGTAATACCAGCAATCAGGAATTAGAGGTAGGAGGACCAAGAGTTTAAGGCTAGCCTGGGTGTATAGTGAGACCAAGTCTCAAAAATCAAAGAAAAGCAGACGATGTTGGCTATCTCACAACTTCATAAGGAGAGAAAAACTTCTTATGCAACTCACACATGATAAAGAATCCTTGAGACATGGCTCGATTTAAAATATGAGTAGAAAAGGGAGAGTCAGGGCTGGGGATATAGCTCAGTGGAATAAGCACTTGCCTAGCAAGCGCAGGGTCCTGAGTTCGATCCCCAGTACCGGAAAAAAAAAAAAAAAAAGAAAAAAGAAAAGGGAGAGTCTGAAGAAAGGACTATAAAGAAAAGAAAGCTTAGGCAAAAACAAAGCACATCAAACCCATTTGTTCTCTTGAAACTGGGGTTTATAAGAATGTGTTTAGGCCAGGCAAGGTGGCGCATGCATCCCAGCACTCTGGAGGCTGAGGCAGGAGGATCATTGCAAGTTTGAGACCAGCCTGGGTTACAAAGTGAGCTCAAGGCCAGCCTGAACTGCATAGTGAGACCCTGTCTCAAAAAGACATAAAAAAAAAAAGAATGTGTTTAATAAAACAGCTCCTCATAGTTTGGGGTTCATGAAAGTTCATGCTTTTCAAAGCTCTAGAAATAACTGCTATACACTGATAACCATTTTTAATAGATAAAAAGAAAGAAGTTTTTGAGATTTCCCCAAAAGCTATTCATTTTACATATTGAGGTATTTTAGAAAACATTCGGGAAAACTTTTTCCTTATTTATATTCTAGTGTGCACAAAAAGGTTAAATTACTAAAGTTGCTGCTATAATATCTGATATATGAGATATTTGGGATGAAGAATCCAAGATGTGGAGGACCACCTGGGTGACTCTCCTTGAAGGAGGAACAATTGTCTCCATTTTGGCAGAACCTGACCCTATTTCCATGTAATGATGTGTACAGAGCTGGCTAGGACTTTTCCTTGTCTCTTCAATTGGTCCAGCCTAGGTGCTGATGTGTAGTCTTTGAAGCAAAGGCGACAAGCATTGTTTCTCCAGGCCCCATGTTGTTCCCACGTGTGAATCAGGATGAGGTGGGATGAAGAGCCAGCGGTTCATGCTGTTGGTTGGCTATGACTTCCCAGGGCTTGAACAATTACACATCAGAGCTGAAACACCGACCCTAAAACATTAGATACTATCTCAGTTGTGTTATGCAGATTACTTTCTCTGCATATCTTTCTCTCTGCATATTGCAGAGGTGATTTCAGGACTCCGACCCAGACCAGTTCATGGCACTCAGGTACTTTCCGGCACTCTCAGTCACTCATCCTCAGGCCACTCTCTTCTTTGTGAATGAATAAAATCTGGATTCAGTCCTGGGTTCAGTCCTTTTGTTCTAGGTAACCCTCACCTTAGCTACACTCAGGACCCCCTTGATTGCCCACTTTGGATACATTATTGTGCCTTTCTTTACACTGTGGGTTGCATTAAGAATGATAGATTGGAATTAACTTGATGGGATTCTAATGGTTTATCCATGGGATTATAAGTATAAACATCCTAGACCACAATGAGGACCAGGAGGGCTCTCTATAAAAGTCTTTATCATCAAGGAGATTAGTGGTAAATTCAACTGTGTTTCTACTTTCCTTACTTAATGAAAGTAGGACATCACATACATAGTAAATCTGACACTGAGAAATATTTATAAACTATAAAATCAATAAAGAGCCTAGCTGTGTTGACATACACCTATAACCCCAGCACTCAGGAGGCTGAGGCAGGAGGATAGCAGACTCGGTCTCAAAAATTAGAATCAATAAAGAGAAATGAAATGCTCACTATTTACAGAATAAATGTAATAAATGCTATGAGCACATGTGTACTATAGTTGTTCTTCACCTTCTGTTTTATATATCGAAAGTAGTTATAGCTTAAATTGGTATAATACAAAATTATAGACTCTAAACAGAATTATTGTGCACCACTTACACAATTTTTCTTCAGCTAATAACAAATTATATGGTAAACAAAAGATTTTTAAATTGTCTTCTTGCATACATGTGCAAGATATTTAAACAAAATAGATAGCAATTATTTCAGCTTTCAAAGCCTGACAGGATAAAGGCTTTAAAATTTTAATTTCCAGCAAAAGTCACTAATGTAGCAAGATTTATTGTAACCAAAGGCTGCTGTGCAAATTTGCTGAATAAATGCAATTGTTGGCAGGGTGTGGTGGTGCATGCCTGTAATCCCAGCACTTGGGAGACTGAGGCAGGAGGGTCGTTGCAAGTTCGAGACCAGCCTGGGCTACAAAGTGAGCTCAAGGCCAGCCTGAATTGCATAGCAAGACCCTGTCTCAAAAAGACAAAAGTCTTTATCATTTGTAGCCTTACTGGTTGCTTTTTATTCTCTCAGGGCAATCATCCACAGAGCTAAGGCAAAGCAAGGACTGGGGTAGGCAGGCTGAAAAAGCACAAAAATCAAGGGGAATAAGTATGGAGCAATCCTGGGAAGGGAGTCCTCAGGCTTCAGCAGTTCATGAACTGGCCAGCTTCTGGAGTGACCAGAACAGGACTCGGAGCGTGTTATTTCTTCAGGGTAAGCCCTAGAGGAGCTACTCAGTCCGGGTAAATTGTCCAGAACTCTGGGATGGTGGATCTAAACCCGGATTTTTGAAACACATAGGGATAGTTGATATGCACCTGAGTTATATGTGTGTGCAGGAGTGCTTACAGTTATAGCTGATCTGTTAGCTCAACTTTTGTGGAGCTAGTTACAAGCTGTTTCTATTGGGTTATGTTTTATTTTCTCAGCTTTTTAGAGCTAGTGGCCTGTATGCTGTATGTAGTTTTTATTTAATCTTTAATAGTCCTGACAGTTTTGAGTTATCTCTACTATGAATACAGGCCCATTATCACTGCCAACGGTCAAAGGCAGGCCATATCTAGGGATATCAGGACCCTATACATTTGTGTTGTCCTGGCCAGCCTGAGTAGGTGCAGAGAAGCACTAGGTCATACCAGGTGGAAGTCAGCACCAGTGACACAGACACGAAGCCTGAGCTGGCTATGGGGGTACGGGTGCTAGCACTGCATCTTGAGCTTGCAGAACACGTGGTGGGGAAAGATCTGGCTCTGACTGAGATGGATCTTCTGGGAGTACTGGGTAAAGGTTTTCTGGCTGGGGTTAATGTTTCAGTCAATTGGATCTGAGCAAGGGGGTTAGGAGTGCATATTTGGCATCACTGGTGGCAGGTTTCCAAACAGCACCAGGAAGTAATAGCAGGGGCAAAGCAGGGAGGCACCCCTTAGTGACTGGATCCAAGTATTTGCACAGGCAGGCCACTGGGCTGACAGTCTGAGTAAGCACATTGTTCCTATGAACTCAAGATCCCGATTCCACAGAAGCCAACAGTGCCAAGAAATTTGCAGTTTCTTTCTTGTAACCAGTTTCTGCCAGTATTGCAGCAGGGCTTTTGTGTCTTTCCAGCAGGCAGCTTGGGTGTCATTAATCAGAAGTGCAGTGGTATTTCATGATGGGATACCAGGGAGATCAGCTGTGAGGGCTTCTCCAAAGAGGGTGAACAAGTTTTTGAACCTCTGGGAGGTCGAGTCCAGGTCAGTTGACTTTTGAGTGCAAAACTGGGGTCTTTTCATTTAAAGGTGAAGAGGGGCTGGCTGACAAGAGCCAACTGAAGGCAGAAGACGGCATTCTTTAGGTCTAGGCAGGTGTACCGGCAGGCTGTGGGTAGCAGAAGACTGAGGCAACATATATGGGGGGCAATTGTGGTGGTATTGGCAGCTCAGAGATCTTGAAGTGGCTTTTCATGCAAGAGAGGTGTTTTTAGGAATTTGACAGTCTAGAGACATTCTGTGGTTTTGAAGCCTCATTTTCTTTTCCTCAGGGGACCATGATGGAGCTGGGACAGAGAAACAGGCTGTCCTGGAGTCAAATATGTTGTTAGGGCCTTCCCCCAAATAATGGGAGAGTGCCCAGACCCTTGTGGCAACTGAGTAACAGTCCAAAAGGTGTATGGGTTGGGAACCACAGAATGCAAGGTGATGGCTTCGTTGTTGATGCCACAGAGATCTTGCCTCGAGGTGATTAACAGTCTGTCAGGCTGATGTGTGACTGGATGCCTGTTTGTGCTTCCTGTGACATCTGACAGCATCAGGGGTCATGGTGAGGCAGCATGGTTGATGGTCAGGGCTGGAGGCAAATCTTTGGTTCACACCTCTGGGAGGAGAGTTTTCAGAATTCAGGATTGCTGTTATCTCTCTCAGGCTGATGCAGGCATCATCTTGTACTCAGGAAATGAAGTTGAAAGTGCAGGGCTAAACGAGAGGGAGGCTGACTGGCTTGGCACAAAGGGGGGGTCGCTTTTAACTTGAAGAGGAGGTCTCATTCCAGAGGTGGTACAGGGACTGGCTTGTACAAGAATTCATGTTTGGTGAGATGTCCTCCCAGGCTGCAAGTTTGTGCCTGTCAAAAAGGGCAAGAGGGAAGAGTCCCAGTTGGTCCAGTGATGGTAACTTTTTGACAGAGGGAACTTTTGAATGCAGAGAGTTCTGTTCCATTGTCTACCAGGAAAGTCGTAGGTTTGCCTCTGACTTTTGCAATGACTGTGGGCTCTCAGGGGCCCAACTTAATACAGCTCAGTTTGTCTTGTCAATCCAGGACTGACAGGATGAGGAGAGGTTCAGGTTGAGGTAGCCCTGGAGAGTCAGGGTTTTTGTCTCACAGAGGGAGTGAGCATTTATTTTTTTGTGTCCAGAGTCCTTATAACTTATAACCAGAGGGTATAGTTGTCTATCCAATTGGATTTTTTTATGGACATCAGGTGCTTTTCTTTTATCAGATTTCTGGGTAACAGTGGTCGATGGGCTTTTTGCCCCCCTTTTGATGTCTTTGAGAAGCACTCAGCTGGGTTGTTTCTGAGCAGGGTGACCTTTGGAGAGGCCATAGCCACTCATTCATCAGGGCTGACAGTTCAATTTTTCCTCGGTCAAAATGTGGAACTCAGAGGGAACTGCTGACAGTCATCTCAGGTGGGGATTACATGACAACATCTGACCAGGATAGAAGCAGAAGGCTCTGGAGGGAGGGCCTCTGTGGCTGAATGCAGGCAATGGCTAGCTGAAACCAGTTCAGTTGGCTGGAAGTAGACAAGTTGGGAGTAGGAAGTGAAGCTATAGGTGTTGGTGGCAACTCTGGCAGCCAACAAGTGTGCCAAGACAGAATTCTCAGGAAGAATGGGCCTTTTTTTCCTTTGAGATGCAGGGAGTGGTTTGGTTTCATTTTTAATTCTGTAAAAGCTGCTTTCTCTGCAGTCAGGGACTATGGATTTTGACTAATTAATTTCTATCTCTGATTTCCTACATGTGTGTTATGTACCCTTGAATGATGGTGGAATAGATAAAGGGTGGATGACCGTGAGAGAGAGACCACTCAGATGCCTACCTGGCTGTGCTCCTAGAGGGGACTTAGGCAAAGGAGGACTTAGCTAAGGAGGGTTCAAGGACTCCGTGATGACATGGAACCCCAGGTGAGGACCCAGTCAGCCACCCTGACCAGGGCTTCCCAGTCTCGGTGCACAGACGGAGCAGCGTATTGCTTATGCTGTCCATGCCACTCACTCACACATTCATCCAGCAGGCGCTCTGAGATTAAACGTTCCAACCTCCTTCCCTGGAGGGTGGTTCTGAGCAATGGGAGTTGGTCAGATTCCCCTTCTGTTCAAGCTGAGCAGGACTGACAGACAGACTGTGTTCTCCATTTGAGGTCTGCTCAAACAAGAAGACAGCAATCCTCCTCCAGACCTCCGAGGGGACTCAAGAAATCTTAAGGGTGAGCCTTCCCATCGGGACCTAGAGAGGTCCTTGCTCCATCCACTGAGGGCCATGACCAGTGACCAAAGAGATCAGCACAGTTGCTCTTCTTGGCTGACCCACCAGATGCTATGGCAAACAGAAACACTGAAATGACACCCAGGATTTGGAAGCAGATTTACTTACATTAACGGGCACTGATCAGGATCTTTCCCAGGATATCACCCTCTGATCTCTGGTGCTTTAGGGCTTATATGAGATAAGCAAGCAGGAAATACAGAGGCAGAATGCTTGTCCACCGGGGTTTTGTTCTTACAATATGCATCATAGTGACCAACTATGCATCACAGTGACCAGCTGTTTTTAAGGAACATGAACTGTAACTAGAACTATTGCCTGTACAAATAACAAACTAAAGTATACTGGCTAGGGTGGGGGGTTGGCATCTTCTGACACAAAACCATATACAAAACTTTAGTCAGTTAAATTGCTTAAGCTGCTTAATAAAATACTATTACCATACAAAAATCTTTAAAACCAGGAATTAAGCGGAAGGAAATTCTTTACCTTAACAGTTCCTATTAGAGGAAGAAATATCTAATAAATTGTTGGTATAATATACTAAATTATATAGGAAGAGCAAGTGATGAGCTCCAGGGAGCAAATATCCCTGTGTAATGGCCATGAGAGCGTCTAACATTGAACAGGGTTTTGAAATTACAGTTCTTGCCTTTTGTCAAACTTTTAAACTACACTTTTGTAGGGGTGGTGCTTGGGATCAAACCCAGGGCCCTTGTGTGGGGCTACATCCCCAGTCCCCCTCCCCCTTTCGTTTGTTTTGTTTTGAGACAGGATCTTGATTTGTAGTCCAGGCTGGTCTTGAACTCTCTTTGTAGCCCAGGCTGGTCTTGAACTCTCTTTGTAGCCCAGGCTGGCCTCAAACGCCTAATGAATCTCTTGTCTCAGCCTCCCCAGGGCTGGGATTACAGGTGTGCACCACTATGCCTCGCTACATTCCCCAGCCCTTTTTATTTTTTATTTAGAGACAGGGTTCCACTAAGACTACTACATTTTATTTTAGTTTTGTCTTTTTGAGACAGGGTCTCACTATGCAGTTCAGATTAGTCTTTTTTTATTCACACCCCACCCCCACTCAGCTAGTCTTGAACTCGCCTTGTAGCCCAGGCTGGCCTTGGACTCACAACGATCCTCCTGCCTCAGTCTCCCAAGTGCTAGGATTACAGGCATGCACCACCATGCCCAGCTAGACTACTACATATTAAACAACAAAATTATAAAACAATTTTCTAGGAAAGAAAATTCAGATTTTTAATTGAATCCTTCGAAGTTCATTCTGTTATAGCAATATTCTAATTCAAAGAATGGTGATTTTCCCTATCAAACATTAATCATTTGACCATACTGCATACTCAGGTAGACCTCAAATTACATACCACAAGCCTACTATCATTATAGTAAAATTTACCTAAAAAATTTCAAGAACAGAGAAAATGTTTCACAGAGAAAAATTCTGTATTAGAAGAAAAAAAGAAGGCCTCCAGTGTAGGGTATTTCTTTGGATATGTAAAATATTTTAAAGCAACTTTCTCCCAAAGTAAGCCTATGTCCTTTTTGCATCTGTGGCTATTTAATTCATAGTTCGAATTAACTAGTGCCACAAAATAGTTTAATACTTAAACTATTATAAAAGGTTTACATAATAAAGATTTGGGGTTTTTTTGTTTTGTAGTGGGAATCAAACTCAAGACGTTGTACTTGCCAGGCAGGCACTGTGCTGCAGAGCTGTATCCCCTGCAAGATTTGGGCTTTATATATATATATATATATATATATATATATATATATATTTTTTTTTTTTTTTTTTTTTTTTGTCTTTTTGAGACAGTGTCTCCCTATGCACTTCAGGATGGCCTTGAGCTCACTTTGTAGCTCAGGCTGGTCTATGAACTCGCCAACGATCCTTCTGCCTCAGCCTCCCAAGTGCTGGGATTACAGGCGTGTGCCACCACACCCACCTTGGGCTTTTAATTTAAAAAATTACATATCACAGGCATGGAGTGGTGCATGCTTCTCAGTACTGGGGAGGCTGAGGCAAGAAGATCATTGCAAGTTCACGGCTGGCCTGCATAGTGAGTTCAAGGCCAGCCTGCCCTACAAAGCGAAACCCTGTTTCAAAAAACCAAAAACAAAACTACATAAATAGTCTACAAATGATGACTAAGCTCAAGGGCAGAAGCCCGAACAGGATGGTTCTCAAAGTTCCGTGATTTATAGCTATTTTTGCTGTCACGGGCATTGACCTGACTCATTGCTGAAATACACAGTTGAGACGATTTTCACATTTGCGTGTCCGGAAGGTGGTGGGTCAGGAAACTAAGGTTATGTGTTTACCGGACCACAACACAGTGTTGAACACGTAACCTCCATCGTTAACAACCTTGTTCCCACCTGGCCCTTAGCAAGACCCAGCAAATCACAACCCCAGGTTGTATTCCTGCCGACTTCAGGTGCTCCTTCCACTCCCACACCAGGCCCCAAAGAGGTATGGACCCAAGTCTTGGCCACATGGGATGTGAACCTCTCCGTCCTGGCAAAGGCGTAAGTTCCACGCATTCCACAGACTTTCGCGTCTTCTCCACCCTCCTCCTGCCGCACGGGCTTCGGGCAACCGGGTGCCCCTGACCCTCGCACCACACCCACTCCCACGGTGCTTAATCGGGCCTCCATCCCACAGAAGCGCTGCTCGCCAGGTCGACCTCGCGTGAGAAAAACACTCCCCAGGGTGCGCCCTAGTTGCGGCTTGGCCCTAAACTACCAACTACTAGAGTTTTTCGGGGGTCCCCGAGTGCGATGCCTGGGCCCCGCTCTGCAAACCTCTTCCCTTCAAGGTACTGACAGCGCCGCGGGAGGGCGCGCTGCCCGCGGGGGCCGCCAGGGGGCGCGCTGGCCGCGGCGGGGCTGCGGGCGGCGCCAGGTTGCGGCGCGTCTAGGCCGGCGCGGCTCGCGGCGCACTCGCTGTCCACAAAGCGCCGCTGAGGGGCCGCCGTCGGCTGGTGTCGCGCAACCTCCGTCGCCGCCAAACTGCCGCCCCGCGCCTCGAGGTCGCACCGCCGAGCCGGGACTGAGGGACGCGCCGCCGCGGCGCCTGAGGGAGAGTTCGGTGCAGCCGGGCCTGCGTGGGACAGCGGCGGCAGCGACTCCGGGCCGCGCCGGGCCGGGCAGCGCGGAACCATGGCTGAGGCGGCCGCGGCTCCGGTAAGCGCGCCGACGACGGGGAGGCTGCGGAGGCGAGGGCCGGGCGGCGGGCGGGCTGCGTCGCGGCTGTCCCACCCGCGTCCCCAGTCCCGCGCCGCGGTGAGGCCAGGACCCCGGGGCGGTTTCCAGCCGAGAGGCGCTGCCCGCCGCCCGGGCGGCTGCGGAAGCGGGGCGGCGGCGGCACGCGCCGGTGCTGCGGTGGCCGCCAGCCATTCTCGGGCTGCGGAGCTGTCGTCACGCGGCTCGGTCGCCGCTGCCACCTGCGCTGCGGCAGGGGTGGGTGGTAGCCAGGTGTGCGCCCCCGCGCGGCGCGACGGCGCCCCGAGCGCGCGGGCCTTGCGGCAGCTGCGGGCCGGGCAGCCCCGCGCGGATCGCCGCGTGCGCTCGGGGCCGCGGGCCTGCGTGGGCCCGGCGCGCTGCCCCCGAGCGGGTCCGGCGGCGGCGTCCGCGGGCAACCCTGCGCTCTACCTTAGGGACGGGAGCGTTCCTTAGAGTCCGCTCGGGGGAAGCCGTGGACCCCTCCTGGAGCCAGAGTCGACCGCCGAGCAACGGCTGGAAATGTAGAAAAGGAAGAAACAGGCGGAAAATGGGACTTTTTCATTAAAAAAAAAATTAGTCTGGTTAAGATGATCACGTATTTATCAAGCATAAATTTTTCATGGCTTATTCTTTCTTGAGCTAGGGTCTCACTACGTTGCAGGCTGGCCTTGAACTCTCACGTTGTAGCCCAGGCTGGCCTTGAACTCGCAGTGATTCTCCTGCCTCAGCCTCCCCAGTGCTGGGATTACTGGTGTGCACCACTGTGCCAGGGTCCAATAGAAGTTTCACGAAAGCTACATACATATCTTTAAATTCTCTGGTAGTCATGTTTAAAAGAAAGAAATGGATGGAATTAATTTTAATGCTGTATTTTGTTTAACTCAAGGTTTGCAAAATGTTATTTCAGTAGTAATCAGCATTTAAAAATTAGCAATGAGATTGTGCTGCACTTTACGTACTCAAGTTTTCATGTTTTGAAATCGTTAGTGTATTTTATACTTGGGTCACACCTCGGTGGAACTGAGGACGTCTCAGGGACTCAGAGGCCACATGCAGACAGTGACTCAGAGGCGTCATGTAGACAGAGGCTCTGGTACAGGTCAGGGAAACTGCATTTTATGGAGAAGAATGGTAGAAGTGAAAATACTGATGGTAAAACAAAGTACTTGCTCTCTGAGCATAAGTTTATAAAGATTATAAATTGGAGGGCACTGAGCTCAGTGAAACCTGGAAAGGATCCTGTGTACTTCTGCCTTTTTTAGAGATAGAGGAGGCGGGGGCAACCTGAGGGGCCTCTGGGCCTGTATGAAAGGAAGTGTGCCAGGCTGCTTCTTAAAAGCCAGTTTCATTCATTCACTGTCTTTCCAAATCCACCGCTGACCTGCCACAGTTGTTCTCTTAATTTTGGATGCCAGTGAGCTCTAGAATGGCAAGAGGCTGACACAAACACTGTAAACCTTACCAAAACTACATTTAGGTTCTTCTCAGCCTGTCAGCTACACAGTCCTCAGCTGACTGCAGACTGGACTGAGGGTTCCTCCTGACTGTGTCTTGTCTCATCTGTCCCCTGCATACAGACAGCTGAATGGGACTCCGAGTGCCTTACATCCCTGCAGCCCCTGCAGCTACCGCCACACCCAGTGACCAGTGATGCGCATCTGCAAACCGCAGCCATCTCCCTGTGGACGGTGGTGGCTGCTGTGCAGGCCATAGAGAGGAAGGTGGAAGTCCACAGCCGGCGGCTCCTGCACCTAGAAGGCAGGACAGGGACAGCAGAGAAGAAGCTGGCCAGCTGTGAAAAGACAGTGACCGAGCTCAGCAACCAGCTGGAGGGCAAGTGGGCCGTGCTGGGGACGCTGCTGCAGGAGTACGGGCTGCTGCAGCGGAGGCTGGAGAACCTGGAGAACCTGCTGCGCAACCTGAACTTCTGGATTCTACGGCTGTCCCCAGGTGTTAAAGGAGATATCCCAAAGGTAACACAGTCCCTCTACATCTGCTGTGAGATGCTGCCACACGCCCTCCGATAGCAGTTAGGGATGGGTGCACGGGTAAAATGTCTCAGGAGCCTTGAAGAAGTTTTGTTTTTGTGTATGTGGGAAGCATTCTGTGTTCAGCTCAGTGCCCAGAGTATAAAGCCTCAGATGGGGAAACTCCTTCCCAGTCAGAGTGTGGTTACCTAGGACATGCATATTTCCCCTCGTCTCTTAGTCGTCAAGATTTACTTCTTTCTTTGTTAACCCATCTACCACAATCTTGGGGAGGAAACTAAATTGAGCATTTTAATCTATTCTCTTGAATTTGTCAGCAATTCTTGTAAAAGTTTAGTGGGAAGACAAAGGAAAAGGATGTACAATTACATGGTTACTGTCAGGGGCTATGATTGTCTGTGGGGTTTGCTGTAGATCATGTTGAGCTGTGAGAGACCACAAAACAAAAGGAAGTAAAAACCACTGTGAAGCGATGGAAGACACTGCGGACAGCTGGTTTCTAAACACCTGTTTGCTTCCTCATTAATCTGTTTTCTGGAACACTTAGCAATGAACAACTCACTAATGTCCCCTGGAGTTTGTATTTTCCTGGGGAAAGCAAAATAAAAAACACACACTCTGAAATGATTTTTTGGTAGTGGGATTGAACGCAGGACCTCGCGCTTGCCAGGCAGGCACTCTGCTACTGAGCTATATCCCTGGCCCCTTGAAATGTCTTAATGAAAGTAAAGCAAAGTGATCTCTGGTGACATTTTCAAATGGATGTCAGACAGGGTTTAAGGAGCTAATGTTTAAGGAAAAGTTGAGCCTCAACTAGGAGACATCACTTCCCAGGTGAAGAGGGACCTTCTGCAAAGTACCAGAGGCACAAATCCATTCATAACAAAAGGAAAAGGAAGAAGACAATTAACTGGTTTGTAGCTTGAATGGGGAATAACAGCTGGAGAAACAGAGGTCAAGTTCTTTGGAACACTGCTTTTCCACTGTGGCTGAATGGAAGAATCTGAGCCAGACCCATAGGTAACCCCAGAGCTCTGGGAGGCTGAGGCAGGAAGATTGCAAATTCAAGCCCAACCTGGGCAGTTGAGCAACTGGGCAAGACCCTGTTTAGAAATGTTTGGAAATAAAAAAGGCTGGGATGTAGCTCAGTGCAAAGGCCCTAGGTTCAACTCCCAGAATTGAGGAAAAAAGGTTACCTGGGGCACTTTTAAATTTTTGACCAGTGTACTCCTGGGTAGAGCAGAAACCTGGGTGACCCTGAAAGCTCCACAGAGGTTCTTCCGGGTGCTGAGGGCTGTGACTATTAATGAGAGGCGCTCGAGACTGCAGAGAGGAGCTCCAGTTTCACACTTCGGTGCAGTGAGAAGCCTGGAGGGTTCCGGGTTCGGTTCCTAACTGCGCCGAGTAGGTTGAAGGCTCTTCCTCGCTGCTGTGGAACGCAGCTCGTGAGAACAGAAGGGGGCCACCAAGGCCACGGGAGAGGAGGAGTAGGAGAGCAGGGGACTTCGATGGGCAGCAGTGGTGGGCATGAGGAGTGGACAGAAGTGGGCTGTTGTGATTCTAGGGCTGATGACAGAGATGACTGGAGTTGGGCTGGAGGCACAGCTCAGCAGCACAGCGCCTGCCTAGCAAGCGCCAGGTCCTGAGTTCAACTGTTACGAAAAAAAAAGTTAAGAACCATAATTATTGTAAGTACATTGTGTGGCAATTAGAGTTTACTGTGCTGTGTGCTTTGCTAAATTTAAAGTATGTAATTCTTTTAGCAGGGTATTGGGGTGTGAACTCAGGGCTTTTGCCCTGTACTGTACTCTGTGCCCCTTTTGATTTTTATTTTGATATAAGGTCTCTAAATTCCCCAGGCAGACTCAACTTTCATCCTCCTGCCTCAGTTTCTCAGAATTTTGGAATTATAAGTATGTTCCCTCCACCCTACTTTAAGTAAGGGCCCTAACTTGCCCAGGATGATACGCTTAGCAAGTGTAAATAGCAGAGTTATATTTTAACCCAGTGGGCAGAGGATGTGCTCTTAGCCCCTGTGGGTTACAGACTCCTAGCTCCTGGCGGGAAGACTGATTGGGAGGTGAAGGCATATCCTTGAGGCAAAGGCCTCTGGGAGGTGTGGCCCGAGGTGGGGAGGAGTGAGGCATGGCCGTGGTGGTGCTGGGTTGGGATTGTGCAGTCACTGGGGAGTAGTGGATCCTAAGCTCAGGAGAAGGAAATACTTGGGAGTCACTGATGCAGAGGTGATACTGTCACTTGTGAGAGGGGAAGGGATCATCCCAGGAGAGAGAGTAGATAAGCAAGGGAGTCCCAGGGCCCGGCTGCAGAAGTAGGAGGAGCCCCGGGGAGAGATGGAGAGCACAGAAGAGCAATGGTGTCACAGACTGAGGAGGGGGCCATGTGATTGGGGTGTGGACGATCCGGGCAGCAAGCTTGATGTCTCAGGAGTCCTGGAAGAGCCGCTTAGGTAGAGGCACAGCTAGGGCGCAAGTGGAGTGCTGGAAAGGTGTGGGGTGCAGATGCTGAGCGGCTCCTTTAGGCTCCCTGTGCAGGGGCTGGAGGAGGGGTAGCTTTGGTGGATAGCACCCCACTGTGCAGCCATGTGTTGGGAGCCCCGCAGGTATTCTGTCAGTTGCTGAGATGTAGCGCTAAAGGCGAACTAAAGTTATTGTCTTCTCTGGGTAAGCCGGTAACATTTAAACTATCCATCTTACACTCCCAAATCCTACAGAAAATAATGTGATTTCTTTATGAAATTGAAATCCATTTATTTCTAGTCAATATATTAAAGATTTACTAGATTGAAATATGGGCTCAGTCCTAACCCCCATTTAGCTTCAGCTGTTTCTTCTCCTCCAAAACTAAAAATGTTCTCATTAAACCTTGACTCCTCACTCCCTCCCCCTGGTCCCTGGCAATCACTGTCCCACTCTATTCCTGTGAAGGTGACCACTTGAGGGACCTCACACGAGGACTCTGTACTCACTGGCACTGGTTTCACTTAATAATGACCTTAAGATTCGCCCATTGGTAACCCCAGTCAGACTGTCCTTTTTGTTTTTTTTTTTTGTTTTTTTTTTTTTGAGACAGGGTCTCTCTATGCAACTCAGGCTGGCCGTGAGCTCACTTTGTAGCTCAGGCTGGCCTCAAGCTTGCAATGATCCTCCTATTTCAGCCTTCCAAGTGCTGGGATTACGGGCATGCACTACCACGCCTAGCTTAGAAATATCCTTTTTAGAGGCTGAATTCCACTCCTCTCAGACTTTTAAAGTCACTGGGCTTTTGTCTTAAAGCATCAAATATCACTTAATAAAATGTAGTGCCAAATCAATTCTCATACTATTTTCTCTCTGGCAGTGTTTATATTTGCTTTTCTAAAATGTGTTCAGGATTTGTGCAGAGGTAGGTCTTTCTGAATTTCTATTGGACATTAGTGTGACCTTTCAGTAAGGAGATTGGTGGCTTTTGGGGTCTGAGAAGTTTTCTCTTATAATTCTGCTTTTATAATACTTCCTTTCCCTGCTCCTCCTTTTTTCTACTGTCTTTCTGGAACTGCTGTTTGACAGATTATGGATCATTGTTTTGATCTCTTAACCTTTTATTCATAGTTTTCACCTTTTTATTTAGAGTTCTTTGAGGTTTCTAATTTGTATTTTAACAATTATATATTTAATTTTCAAGAATACTCATTTTCTACTCCTTTTCAAAAGCAGTCTTAGGTTTCTTTTTTAATGGATGCAGTATATGCTGGAATTTTGCTGAGAATATATATATTAGTTTATTCGGGTGTTTTTTCTAGTATCACTCCTCACACTTGTTCATCTTGGCGCTGTTAGTGTGTTTGAGAACACGGAGTGATCCCTGGCTGGTTGTTCATAGTCACAAGTGAAGGGTCACATTCCCGAGTGGCCCATGAGAGCTGGCATGCATCCCCTGCAGTACCAGGTCTATCTTTCAGTGTCTGGACCTGATCTTTCCAGGAGAGGCCTCCTCCACACAGGTGGCCCTAGAGAGATGGGCTTCATGTGACCATGCCCTGGCAAGGAGCAGACAGGCAGGCCAGGGACCCCAGCTCAGGCACTGTGCTACGTTGTCAGCAGCCTGACTGGACTCTAGGCTGTCTCTAGGGAGGTGGCTAATTTCCTTCAGAGACAGGCCCTGGTTGTCTCACTCAGCTTCAGGGCTGTTGCTGCTGCTTCCTCACTCCTGAAGAGCTGATGGGGTGGCAAAGGAGTGGCAGCGTTCTAAATATAGCACTTGGAACTGCACTTCATGCCTGGCTTTTACTCCTGCTCTGTGTACCCGCTGGCTTTGGTGTGTGCAGTGAGATATGGCCACCCCACTCAGTTAAACTTCAGGGCCCTCCCAGCCCTTGGTGCTCCATGAGACCCTCATGTAAACCTGAGGTACTGCTGGTCTCCTCATTCTGTGTGCCTCTGGGGATGTGGTCCCTTCTGGCATCTCTTTCTTTCTTTCAGTGGAATTCTAGGATGGGAGGAAAGTAATTGTAAGCTGATTCAAAATTCAAATGGAAAACTCATCCCGATCCTTTATTTTTGTCATTATTTTATCTTAATAAATTTTTGTTGTAGTTAATCTTTTTTTGAGCAATTTTAGATAAAAAACCAGATTGCATTTTCATGTCTGCCCTACTTAGCCCAAATTTAGTTGCTGAGCAGGATGCAAAGATGAGTAGTTTACAGTTCTTGTCCTGAAAGAACAAAATTTTTAGTGAAGGAGATGTTGACAAAATGAAACAATTAGAAAAACATAGTATTAGTAATGATGTAGGGGAAAAAAACTCCCAGCCTGCTAGATAGCTGGTACGAGTTCTTGTTCTCTAAAACTGAAGAATGAATTTTAAGAACAGCGGAGGTTAAGAGCAGAATATATATATTGGGAGAAAGAAAACTTCTGAGACAGAAAGGGACCCAAGTCAGTTGCCAAGGATGCTGTCTTTCCTAGGGATTTTACAGAGCTGGACCACAAGGTGAGGCATGTCCAAGGTGGGAAAAATGGGAACTCACAAGGTGGGCATGAGATGGAACAAACTGTGCTCAACCAAAGATTACAAGCATAATTGTACAGGTAAAATTGAGCCTACACAAACAACTCCCCCAGCATCCTCTGAGGCCTGAGCAATTAGTTGTTCCTCCTCAGCCATATGTCCTGGGAGAGGAAGGCATTCCCTTGTCCTTCAGAAGAGAAGCCAAAGTGTCTGCACAGGGACTACCAGCCCTAAACAGTGTGGTCACCTGCAGTCCCCACCTCATCTCTTCCTACTGTATCATCACTGGTCCCATCCTATCTGCACTGATCTTTGTATTGGATCAAACGGGGAAGCAAGTTACATAGCAAGCGGGCATGATATAGAACAGGGGCCTTTCCTGTAGGGGGTTGGATTAGTGGCTTTTCCTGGCTTTCTCAAGGTGATTGATACCTATGCAGAATATCAATCCCTGATGTTTATCCTTAGGAAGTATGTGAGTGCATTTATTTTATCTTTTGTCTTAATGTCTGGGCCACAGCAGAGGTGCTTGTCTCCCCCACAGCTGTGAGGCTCCTTTGAGGGCACAGTCCTATCAGACTGCCTATAATATTTCTATCCAACTATTGTATATACTGGGCTCACTCCTGTAATCGCAGCACTTGGGAGGCTGAGGCAGGAGGATCTCAGAGATTAGAGGCCAGCCTGGGCAACATAGTGAGTTCAAAGCCAGCCTGAACTGCATAGCTCCTCAGCCTGATAGAGCCCTGCCTGTCTCTGTTCATGCCCATGCTCATGCCCACTGTCTGACCACACTGGAGGAGTTACTGTCTGTGCCTGTCCGTTAATGTGTCCTGCTGTGGTCATATCACCTCCACATAGAATGTTCTTGCTGTCCTTAAGGGCCAGTTCAAAGTCACTTCTTACAAAGCCATTCCTGGTGTCCTCCACCTAAAGCGATTGTTCTCTGAGTTCTTCTGTCCCTTTACTCCACACACTTGCAGCCACATACGGTTTCACTGTGTTCAAGTCCTTTTTATTTATTTTTTATTTTTGGCGGTACCAGGGATTGAACTTGGGACCTTGCACTTGCCAGGTAGGCACTTATTCCACTGAGTTATATCCCCAGCCCCGAAATTCTTTTTTTTTTTTGTGGTACTGGGAATTGAACTCAGGACCTTACGCTTGTCAGGCAGGTGCTTATTCCACTGAGCTCTACTCCCAACCCCCTTTAGCAGCCTGGACTCAGGACCTCTGCCCAGGCCATCTCTGGATCTCTACACTGAACTGTACACACAGTGGGAACTCAGATATTTTCTCTCTTAGAGCCATTCTTGGTGTACTTTTGGGGCGGAACAGCAGGGGATAAAGGAAGACAAAAGACAGTAGTCAGGGTACAAGGGGACTGGGAGGAACTTGTAGTGGACAGGCACATAAATCTCCCTGCTTGACCCACTTTTATTAGCCAGTGATGGGCATGGCAGAGGGTGTGGGGTTCTCTCCATGGAACAGTGGCGATATTGTAGGGGATGAGCTGACAGAGAGCAAGCCTTCTCCGTGTCAGTGTGCTGTGCCTGCATTCTTAGGCTTGTCCTCAGCAGGCATGATCTTGCCCTGGGAATGCTGTGGTTCGGAGCTTTCTCTGCCAGCCAGGAATGTGATCCCATTCTGCATAGTCACACCAGCCTGGAGACCACAGGACCCCAGTCATATCACCTAGTCCCCAACACATTCTGTCAGGGGTCTGTCCAAGCACAGACTCCAGAGGGGCAGCAAGGACATCATTTCCCTCTCACCATCAGCATTTGCACTGATAGTCCTGAAGCCATGATGACCAGAGCTGTTAACATGTAGTACAGGTCAAGGGAGTGGCAAAGAATTCACCAAGAGGGCTCATGTTCTACACCACTGTGCACTCACAGCAAAAGGAAAAGATACTTGCATCTGAGAATGTCTTGGTGAAGCCATTTGTCATCGTGCATGCCTGTAATCCCACCACTTTGGGATGCTGAGGCAGGAGCATTCTAAGTATGAGCCAAGTCTGGGCACTTTAGTGATTTAGCAAGACCCTGACTCAAATATAAAAAATAAAAAGGACTAAGGGTGTAGCTACATGCGAAGGTTCTGGGTTCAGTCCCCAGCACCTCCTCCCAGAAAGTCTTGATTAAGTAGCAAATATACATGTCGACCTGTGTGTGAGTTCCTGTCTTGAACTGTGTGATGACATGGGAAACACTTAACCCCTCGTACTACCTCCCCCAGGCAGTTGATGTTTACCTCAGGAGAGTACTGCACAGTTCTTTGCATTGTAAACTTTTTTTTTTTTTTTTCCGGGACCGGGGATCGAACTCAGGGCCCTAGTGCTTAGCGGCAAGCACTTAGCCCACTGAGCTGGACCTCCAGCCCTGCATTGTAAACTGAACTGATTTTTTTTCACAGAACATTTTTACCCATAAAAAATAACTGACACATTTGAAAATGATCAAAGTTCATCTAAGGAAAATAATTAGCAATTATTATTGCCAGTGATAGTATTGAACTTGCAAACAAAAGTCAAAAGTTCAAAAAACTTGAATCCACTACCCAGCAGTTTAACAGCTTTTTAAAACCTAGTCTTGGGCTGGGGATATAGTTCAGCGGCTCAAGTGCCTGCCTGGCAAGTGCAAGGTCCTGAGTTCAATTTCTGGTACCCAAATAAATAAATAAAACTTAATCTTTTCGCTGGATGTGATGGTACACGCTTGTTATCTCAATACTTGGGAGACTGAAGCAGGAAGATTGCTGTGAGTTCAAGGCCAGCCTGGACTATACAACAAGACCCTGTCTTAACCAAAAAGTAATTACATAAATAATAAAACTAAGTCTTTTCTGATAAGTGGTGCTTTTGTTGTTGTTGTTTGTTTTTTGGTTTATTTGGGTTTTTTGAGACAGGTCTCACTATGTAGTATAGGCTGGCCTTGAATTCAGTGATCCTCCTGCCTCAGCCTCCTGAGTGCTGAGATTACTTGTGTGTGCCACCACATCTGGCTAGTAGTGATTTTAATATCATTTTTAAACAATTTTGAAATATGTCAACATTTGGAAGGTCTGCCCAATGTAGAGATGCGTATTTTCCAAATAAGTGGCACAAATTTTACAAAAACCACACAGGTATAAAGCCATTTATTTAAAGTACAGTATAAAGCCAGTGTGGTGGTGCACACCTATAATCCTAGTACTCTGAGGCTGAGGCAGTGGGATCACAAGTTGGAGCCTACCATAGGCAAATTAGCAATTTAGCTTTAGCAAGACGCTGTCTCAAAATAAAAATATAGTTTAGGTGTGAAGTCCCTGGGTTCAGTCTTTAGTAGCAGTCAGTCCACCAGAATAGGCCCATTGATTTTAGGGTAAAAGGTGGGACAGGTGGGGGTGGTGGCACAAGCTTGCAGTCCCAGCTAGCTGGGAAGGTAAGGCAGGAGGATTGGGCATTTACAAAACCTAGTCTCAAACTGCAAAAAGAAAATAATAAAAAGGGCTGTGTATGTGGCTCAGGACTCCCCGGGTTCCATCCCCAGTGCTACTCAAACAAAAAGTATGAAAAGATCATTTGGTATTGTATCAGATTTCACATTGTAACTAGCAGTTAAGACACTAACACTTAAAAAAAAAGATGCTAACACTGTTAAATTTTGGTGTAGAATTAAGGAAGAAAAAAATACACAGTGTCTGAGCAGGCTTTTAAATACTCCCCTCCTTTGCTAGCTTCATGTCTGTGTGAGGCCAGCTTTTTTCATACACATCAACCCAAACAACGTGTTGTAACAAATACAGAAACAGATCCACAAATCCAGGTGTCTTCTTTTAATCCAGATTTTAAAGAGGTTTGCAAAAAAAATGTAAAACAATACCACTAATATTTTGCTTTGTAAAATGTTCTTATGAATAACTATGCTAATTGTAATGTGTTAGCTATTTTAAAATGAATACATATTTTTAAAATTGTGTCTTTCTAATGTAGTAAAAATATTGGTCAGTATATAAATGACAGATGTTTGAGGTTCTGTGTAATGTTTAAGAGGTTAAAAGATCTGAGACCAAAAGTTTTGAGAAATTCTGAGCTAGGATTACAGTTTTTTCTCCAATGCCCAGTGTCATGGCCAATATCCTCTGGTAAAGATGTTTTTCTTTTTTTGTTTTTTCTTTTTTAGATAGAATTCAAGGCCAGCCTATACTACATAGTGAGACCTGTCTCAAAAAACCCAAATAAACCAAAAAACAAACAACAACAACAACAAAAGCACCACTTATCAGAAAAGACTTAGTTTTATTATTTATGTAATTACTTTTTGGTTAAGACAGGGTCTTGTTATATAGTCCAAGCTGGCCTTGAACTCACAGCAATCTTCCTGCTTCAGTCTCCCAAGTATTGAGATTACAAGTGTGTACCATCACATCCAGCGGAAAGATTAAGTTTTATTTATTTATTTGGGTACCGGAAATTGAACTCAGGACCTTGCGCTTGCCAGGCAGGCGCTTGAGCCGCTGAGCCCTGTAGTTTAGGCCAACTTTGAACTTAACTTTGTAGCCCAGGCTGGATTTGAACTTGCTGTAGTCCTCCTACCTCAGCTTCCCAAGTGCTAGAATTACAGACATGCGCCACAATGCCTGGCTAAAATGTTCCTTTCTACCAGTCACCTTTACAATAGTTGCAAGTGTTCTAAGCTCTGAATTATACCTTCCATCCTATCCCGTGCTCTCCTCTTTTCCCCACAGGCGTCCTTTTCCTCCTGTTCTAACTGGGTTGATTGCTTGCTTAACCTACTGCAGAGCTCTTGTCCCGGACTTCCCTTCCCTTGTCCTCTGCTATAGCCATGATGCTCAGGTTCCAGGGTTCCTTCACACATTTGCTTAGCTGAGGAACCTCCTTGAGAAACTCCCCAGAGTGTATCGTTGCACACTGGTGGAGTCCTTGCATGTTTGAAATAACTTCCATTCAGGATGGGTTTGGTATTTTAGCTACTTTTAAGATTTTTGCGAAAATATTTCTGCCTTAGAAATTTTGAGACATCATTTCATTATCTTTGAGCACACAATGTTGGTATGTAATCTGATTTTTGTTCCTTTGTAGGTAAACTTTCTTTGGAAGTTTCTGGAATCTTTTTATACTTAATGTGAAATATAATGATATTTTTAAATACAGATATTTTCCTTTCTTGTACTGTGCGTGCAGTATACTCTGAAAATTTGTGTTGTCTTAGGAAACCTTCTTTTATTTGTTATTTTAAAAATATTTTATTCAATTTCTTCTCATTAGTTGGATATTGAAGTTCTTGGACTTAATCTTTATCTTCTTGCCCTATACTATTTTTTTTTTTTTTGGACAGGGTTTCATTCTGTGGTTCAGTATCTGAGTTACGGGGACATGAAAGTTCCCAGCATGAACCACTATGAACTCACAGTGTAGCTCAGGCTGGCCTTAAACTCATGGTGATCCTACTGCCACAGCCTCCACAATGCCTGGCTCTGTACTATATTCTGAGAGATTATCATGACTTCATTCTCAAGTCTTTCTGTTGAATTTTTTACTTTTGGAAAAAAAAGGTACACGTATGTGCACATATACATATATATCATATATATCTGTACATATAAAATATATATATATATATACACACACACATATACATACATATATACATACATACGTACCAGTAGTATCGTTTTCTCATCTGTCTCTTTTCCATATCTTTATGGGTGTTCATACTTTACGGGTGTATCGTCTTCTCAGATATTTATGGGAATACTAATTAGAGGCTTTTAAAATGTAATAATTGGGTTCCGTGTATCTGTGCACCCACCATAGTAATTTTTCCTCCTTTTGTTCTGTTTTTTTCTTGTTCATATCACAGGCTCTTTCTAAGTCATTTGTAAGAACCAAACTGTGAAAGCTGCTGGGAGGGAGGCTAGATGATGCCCAGCCAGGGCCAGTGTGAGGAGCACTCCGCACCTCCATGTGCCCTTGCGGGAGAACTTCGGGTCCCTGTAAGTCCAATACTGTGCTTATATGCAGAGGACCCTCCTAGTTTTTGTTGAGGCCTAAGTGCTCTAGAGCAGTCTATACCGATGACTTCCCTTATGTAAAACTTGTATCCAACTAGGGCAGAAGTCATAATTGTCCTCAGAACACACGCTCTGGTTTCCTTGTTAAATGTTCCCCCCAGCGCAGTTGAAGGGAGGAGAGGAGAATGGGGAGAAAAGCAGCAGCAGGTGCAAATTACAGGGACAAGTTGCCAGTGTTGGATGTTACCGTTATGTGTGCGTATGTTTATTGCCAGCGCAAGAAAAATTAAATGGAGGAATAAAATTTTTCCCCCATTCTCGTGAGTACAAGTCAGAGTTGCATCCTGTCTCTTTTAGGGTCACCCCAGCTCCATTATGAGTGTCATTAATGCGTGTGTAGTCTTACGTCCCTTTAGGGCAGAAATCTTTTTGTTTGTTTCTTTTTGGTATTGGAGCTTGAACCCAACACATTTTCACAACTTATATCCCTAGCCCTTTTTAATTTTTTTTTTTTTTTTTTTTTAGTTTGGACAGGGTCTCACTAAGTCATTAGGTTGCCCAGGCAGGCAACTTGTGATTCTCATGCCTCAGCCTCCCAGAGAGCTGGGGTACAGGTGTGTACCACCACGCTTGGCTCAGAAACCATATTTTTATAATCTTGGTGTTTAAGGAGAACCTTTGTTTTGAGACAGGGTCTCACTATGCAATTCAGGCTGGCCTTGAGCTCACTTTGTAGCCCAGGCTGATCTTGAACTCACAATGATCCTCTTGCCTCAGCCTCCCAAGTGCTGGGATTGCAAGTGTGCACCACCACACCTGGCTCAGGGAGAGCCTTGTATGTAATGGATGGTCAGACTGTTTTGTTATGTGAATTAAATACTGTGTTGCAGTTGTTCCTAACTTATTTGCGATTACTTACAGATAATGGTGTCTACTCTCCCATGATTTATAGCTTAGAGTTTATCCTGTGAAAATTCAATTCATGGAGGCTGAGGCATGTTGTTTTTCCTGTATCCTTTCACACCTTCACATAGTTTTTTTGCAACTAAATTGAGACTTGATTTTTTATTTTAGAGAGAATAGTAAAAAAAAAAAGCAAAATACAAACAAAGCAAAGCAAGGGTTTCAAATCAAATGATGGAGATTAACAGTGGTTGTTATATATTGCATATTGTTATCGTCAACGAAGGTGCTCAGATTAACAGATGTAAGACTGGAAGATTGATCAAACCATTAAAGAGAATAAGAAAATAATAATTTAAAAAACATTAGCGACAGTACAGAGTTTCACTAGACAGGGCAGTAGGAATCCACGGATGGTTGCTATATTGTATATTGTTGTCTTTACATAAGTTGTTCAGATTACCAGATATAAGCAGGCAAAATTCGTCAAAATATATAAAAAGAAATTTAAACATTAACTGTTCCTTTCAGTAAACCACCAGACAGCAGCAGAGATTGATTTGAGACATGATTTTTTTTAAAGAAAAAAAAAAAAAGAATATAAACCAGAATAACACAAAAACAATAAAGGAAATCCAATATTATAGAGGAGACAGTAGGGAATTGAGACTTGAGTTTTTGAGTAAGGGGCTGTGAGGGTCCTGTCTCGGTCCTCCAAGGGAGAGCAGGGCTCTTCTCAGCTGCCACTCGGCCCTCCCAGCTCTCCTGCATCCCTCCAATTTCTGGTCCTCCTCCCTGCCGTCTTGCTCGGCCTCATTCTTGCTGCTTTTCTCCTCTGCTACTCCACCTCCTCCTCCTACCAGGTCTGGTGAGCTGCACTGGCACCAGAGTGTGGGACTCCTTGCTGAGCGCCAGCGCCTTTGCAGGATGAGTTGGCTGGTGCCCAGCTCAGCTGACATCCATGGCTGGAGCTGTGGAAGTGCCCCACATGGAGAGTTTGACCACAGCACTCACTGTTAAGTCTCTGTGCACTTGTGTAAGGGCTGGATGTGAGTCTGGTGTAATTTCGGCTGCTTAGTTTCTACCTTAGCAGGAGGGAGTAAGAAATACTCCTGGAAAGGAAAAAGGCTGTAAGAAAGCCAGAACTGATTTCTATGTGGTGTCAGCTCACTGTCCAGTGTGGACCCTTCTCACTTTCTCCTGGTGAGGACAGTGAGCTGACAAATTCTCAGTGTGACTTACAGAAAATGTTAACTGCTGAAGGATGAGGGTGTAACACCATAAATCTTGTCATCAGACTCTGAAAGCTGACCAGACAAGCAGTAGAATGAGTACATAAAGTTACAAAATCAGCTTGAGAGCCTGTCAGTGAGCAGCAAGCTGCCCAAGAAAGAGGGAAACTATGCCTGAAGAGCCAAGAGGAGAATTCGAGGAAACTAGACTTTGGAAGAATGAACTGCAAGTATTAACTCCACAAAAGGTAGAACTGTTAAAGGCTCAAATACATTAAGAATCAGAAACTCCAGTGAGAGAATAAAGTACCCTTTACAATCAGCAAATTGCATAAAGCTGAACAAGAAATACATTAAAGAATTTAATATTCAAGCTATGATAGGTGCAGTGATACACACCTGTAATCTCAACATTGAGGGAGACTGAGACAGGAAGATCCTTAGTAAAGCGCTGTATCAAAATCACAATTTAAAAGGGTGAAGGTGTAGTTCGGTGTGACAACCTGGGGTTCACTTCCTAGAACCAAAAAACAAAGCAAAACAAAAACCCTCAAATATTCTAACTAGTCATAACAGAGGGAACTATGTAGGAGTGAGCCAGAAAGAGAAAGGACTGAGATTGAAAGTGACCAGGATGGATGGTCAGTAAAGCTCTCAAATCAGCCCCAAACACCACATAATGCGTTAGCAGAAAAGGAGTTCAGCACAGGAATCCCTGTGGTCCCAACTACTCTGGAAGCTGAGGCAGAAGTAATGTGTGATACCAGGAGTTCAGGGCCACGTGGGCAACATAGTGAGATCTTTGTAAAAAGAAAGGAAAGAGCAAAAGACAAAAGGATTATTAATTAATATGTAAAAGAATAAAGGTATCAGAAATGTGGTTTTACAAGATAAAAAGCTAGAATTTGAGAATAGATTGGCAGGATAAATGATATCTGGAAGCAACCAGAAAGGGTTGGAGTGAATAAAAACTGTGGGCTTCTCAGAGGGCAGAAGAGTAGACCAGGCCAGAAGGGAGTTTCAGGGCATTAGGTTAAAACTTCAGCAGCAAATTGTAAGCCCTGAAAATGGGAAGAAATGAAAACAATGAAAATTCTGCCCTGAAATAGGAAATCAGTTTGCAGATCCAAGTGGCCTCACTCGACAAGGAATAAACTGCTGAGTTCAAACGGATGCTGAAGGCCAGAGTAGAAGGTTGAAACAGTGCCCACATTGAAGAAATACAAGGAGAAGCTGCAAAGACATCAGGAGAGAAACAGACACAGTGGCTGAAAGAAAAGCAGAGAAGAAACCTAATCAAACTACAGAGAAACTGCAGTGAGCTGCAGTTGCCCAGAAAGAGAAAATCTCTTCATGAAAACAAACTAAAGGGACTGCAAGAAGAAGTGGGTCTCAGAGGTGGGGGTGGGGGGCAGCCATGAAATGGACACAATGTTCCATTTGAAGAACATGCAGGGGTACCCTGTGATGCCCAGGACACCAATCAGTCAGGGTTTCTGTTGTCTTGGGGCTGGTGGTGACGTCAAAGCTTTCCCATTTCCAGGTCCATTGGATCAGAACATGGGAAAAACTACTGGGACTCCCTCCCTGGACCCCCCTTCACCAAATCAGGTTTCTTCAGAAACCAAGGATTAGCAAGGAACAGCAGCTAGGTGCATTGGCACACACCTATAATCCCAGCACTTGGGAGGCTGAGGCAGAAGGAGCATTAATTTGAGGCTAGCCTAAATTACAGAGTGAGATCCTGTCTCAAAAAATAAACAACAATAATGTTTTAAAAAGGTGACATGAGGAAACTTATTAAAACTTAGATTTTTAACATGCATGGTAGGGGCTGGGGATATAGCTCAGTGGAATAAGTGCTTGCCTGGCAAGCACAAGGTCCTGAGTTTGATCCCTAGTACCACCAAAAAAAAAAAAAAATGTCATTTAACATGCATGGCATTGACTTGTTTTCCTACTGTCTGCAAAGTGCTTGAATAGACCTCAAGAAAGGTGCTAGCTCCATGCTGTATTGCATGAGTGTGGAATTTAGGGCTGGACTAACGACAGGAGCAGTAACTGAAACAGTTTCAGAGCTATTCAGAACGTTTATTGACAACCATTTGACAACATAAAAAAGAATAAAGAACCGATTGGGGGAAGAGCTGTTGAATTTGCTGCAAGGGGGAGGACTAATGCATGTGGTTGTGATTTTAGGTGCCTGTGGCGTTCGATGATGTCTCCATCTACTTTTCCACCCCAGAGTGGGAAAAACTAGAAGAATGGCAAAAGGAGCTTTACAAGAATATCTTGAAGGGCAACTACGAGTCTCTCATTTCCATGGGTGAGGCTGAGTTGGCACCAGCAGCCCCAGGAGGGCTCAGGGACTCCCTCTTCCTCCAGTGTCCTGTTCTCCTGTCCTTGTAGCTTTAGCCTCGTTCTAAGCCCAAGCGGCCAATTCACACTCACTTGATGGAAAGCAGACTTTCTCTTTTTGCCAGATGGTGCGACACAAGAGTAAGGTTCTGGGTTTTGAGTGTGCCTGCCAGCTCTCTTGGTGTGCTTCACAGTGGAAGGGCCTTGACTGCCCGCGGAGGCACATTGTCACTTCTAGCCCCAGGAAAGGAGCCCATGGGCAGAGCCAGCCTAGCATGCATGCCTTTCCCACATCCTGTCTCTGGCTGCTCTCCTGAGTAGATAGCACCCTAAGTTGGATGTAGATGGATAGAGAGAACTGAGACGGAATCTAAAAGAAATTCCCTGGGACTGTAGCACCCTCGACAGCAGTCAAGTGTTACGCTCACTTGTCTGTCTGTCCCTTTTTCCTCTCAGATTATGCCATGAGTCAACCTGATGTCTTATCTCAGATTCAACCAGAACGAGAACATAGCACAAAGGACCAGGCAGGCCCAGAGGAGACTGAGATTCCCGCAGTTCCCAGTGAAGGTAAGTGAGAGATGAAATACCTGCTCTTCATCTCCCTTTCCTGGTGGAAAAGGGGGCTCAGAGTAAAGTGAGCAGGGCCCAGGGCCTTCCGGAGCTGTTCAGTGGTAAAGACTTCAGGCATATAAATCTAAGAGTAAACTCAGAGACCCCCTTTCCTGTGCCTTCAGCCATCAATACCACACATCCCAGATTATTAGATATGTTCCCTGATAAAAGGACTGAGGTGCAGCAGTTTAGAGATATATGAGAGGAAGCAGGCATGCCTGGCTGGAGTGGAGTGGCTGGAGGGGAGGCACGCCTAGCCTAGGGCAGAAAGTCCTAGGCATGCATGTGGTCTTCTGGGGTACACTTAGCCAGTGACCCCTGATGCTCCTCCTGCCCAGGGAAACATGGATGTGCCCAGGTCTGCAGAGCACTGTGGAAAGATTGCCTCCCCTCCCCTCCCCTCCCTTTCCCCTTCCCCTTCCCCTACTCCCACCCTCCATTCCTTCCTTCTTTTTGTGTGGAGATTGAACCTAGGGCCTTGCAAATGCTAGGGAAGCACTCTTACCACTGAGCCATGTTACCAATTCTTTTCGTTTTGATTTTGAGACAGGATCTCATCAAGTTGTCCAGGCTAGCCCCAAGCCTGTGATTCTCCTCCTAGCTCAGCCTCCCAAGTAGCTGGGGTTATAGGCAAGCACCACTGTACCTAGCTAATCTTTCCTATATCTGGTGTATTTTAAATTAGTAGAGACATCAGTACATTTCCTTCTTAATAGTTCACTAGTTTACATTCAGTAAAATGCCCTGATCTGAAGCATAACTTCTCTTGAGTTTTGAGCACTATGCTGCTGCCATATATATTATGTTTTATGAAGGGGTAGATGAGTGCATTTAGGCAGTATTTATACTTTTTTTTTTTTACTGAAAATGAACAAATATGTTTGATTTAATACTCTGCTTTTATTCTTGCATCACTGACTAGGAACCTAGATATTTACCCAAATTTGAGAATAGGATTCATAAGGCTGGGCGTGGTGGTGCATACCTGTAATCCCAGACTGGGTAGGCTGAGGCAGAAGAACCTTTGCAAGTTCCAGATCAGCCTGGGCTACAAAGTGAGCTTAAGGCCAGCCTGAACTGCATAGCGAGACCCTGTCTCAAAAAGACAAAAAAGGGAGAATAGGACTCATATAACTTGGGCCAGTCAATATGTCACATTTTTAAAAGCTTACAGGATTCAGTGCATAGGCTTTTGTGAGCTAGAGCTAACATTTATTAACACAAAAGGAAACAAAGCAATTTCAGCAAAGGGGAACAGAGTGGAAAGGAAACCAGAGACAAGCGTCTCAGGGTCCTCTCCCAAGGAGCCTCCTAGGATGCATCTTGTTCCTCCAGCAGTGGTCTGTGAGATCACACACAACACCACCCAACAGAGCCTCTCCTCAGACCCTTGGTGCCCCTGAGTTTGATTGCTGGCCATCACACAGGTGCCTGCTGCCGGGACAGACCAAGATTCTAGACTCCTGGAAGGACGAGGAGTGGTTAGTGTAAACCACTCTGGCGTATAACTGAGGCACCATGAGGCACTCCCACCGCTCAGGAGTACTCTGTATCAGTGCAGACAGCCATCCGCAACCAGGCCGGGCCCGCAGCAGGCCCTCTAGAGTAGGCAGTCTCGGGCCTGTTTAGGGTTTTCCTTCTCCTGACAGTACTATCTAAACACTATTGATCATTATAACATGTAAAAGACTGTCCTTCACATACATTAGGTGGGAGAAACTAATCCTGCGCCACGTGAGTGATAGGACTTTTAAAATGTCTTTTTTATACATTATTTTTCATTTAACTGTTTAAATCCCTTCATCTTATTCTAATTTAACTTTTTTTTTCTTGAGCAAGTAGCTTCTCTAACAGCATCATGTTTGTTTTAAGAACGTTTAATGTACTTTGTAATTTGTTAGACCAGTATGTTTGTGTTAGAATACTGATGTACTTTTAGAAGCCTTAATATTCTAAAATACATTTGGGTATTTATTTATTTATTTTTATTTTTTATGTATTTATTTATTTTTTGAGACAGGCTTTCACTATGTAATTTAGGCTGGCTTTGGAACTAACTATATAGCCCAGGCTGGCTTTGAACTTTCAGTGATCTTCCTGCCTCAGCCTCCCAAGTGTTGAGATTACAGGTTTATGCCACCATACTTGGCTATTATCCATATTTCTTATAAAACTAGACCCATAATGTATTATTGTGTTAGTTCATTTAGAGCTTTAAGATGAATTATTATGCACTAGCTAAATGCAAACATAATGGAAGCATACACTTGGGCATAGTACTGGTCTGATATAGCACCACTGTTTGTATCTAAATACCCTGGAGTTAACTTTTTTTTATTTTAAAGATAAAAGAATGTAAACTCGAATAACACAAAAACAATAAAGAAATACACAAATTATGGGGAAGATAGTAGGGGATTGACAATGAATGCTGTTTTACATAATATCTTCATATTTGTTACTCAGTTATCTCAAAAACAACAAAGGAAATACACAATTATACAGAAGATAGTAGGGGATTGACAATGGCTGTTGAATTACATAATGTTATCTTCCCATTTCTTACTCAGTTATAGATCAGTATCACACATAAATGATAAAGTAAACAGAATTATAGACCAGATACTGGGGAATTAAAAATGGATGCTGTATTACAAAATGATGTCTTCACTTTTGTTACTCAGTTATACAAATGATGGCACGTTCGATTAATCAAGCCGTTTTCTCCACCCTCATCTCCATTGTTCTCCCACCCAATCAATTGTCTTACCTCTGATAATAACTGTACTTTTGGTTTATTTACTCCCTTGGGCTCTCACATTGGGAAGGTACATGGCTGCTTCAAATTATGTTGTAACAAACATAGGTGCACTCAAATTACTATGGCACTAGGTAGAAAAGCACTCATCCTCAAAGACTGTATATATGCAGGGAACCATATACACTATGGTCATACCTGATTGATAAGCCCATGAGGCCCTCGGGGGTCTAGTCCAGCCTGCGGGTTCACCCCTATGGACCACCGGGTCCCACCTCAACAAGGGACCCGGGGGTCTGGTCAAGTCCTCGGGGTTGACCCTGCAGAGCACTGGGCTTCACCCCTGCAAGGCACCCCTGAGGACCTGGTTTGTTCTGTGGACTGCCCCACTGCACCCCAACGAGGCGCTCCCGGGTGCCCAGTTGAGTTCTCGGGGTTGACCCCCAGCACCGCCTGGCTGCACCACAGCAAGGCACTCTCGGGGACCGGACCAGTTCAAGGGGTTGCCCCCGCAGACCACTGGGTTCCACCCCAATGAGGTGCTCCCGGGGGCCTGGTCGGGTTCTCGGGGTCACTCCCCTGGAATTAACTTTACAGGCTGCCTGTGTCAGTGTCATCAAAACCCAAAGGAGGAGGAGAAGTGAGAGTGCCCTCTTAGGGAAAGACACACTGCTTCCTGGTGTTTCAGATAAAAATCTCATACAGTCAGTAGTCAGTAGCAGTGACTGGACAGTGTAGAAAAATACAAAGTGAGAGTTTCTAAAATTCTTCGTTAAATCTATTACTAGGGCCAAACTGTAGGCCAGGTGCATGTGTATGGTCCTTATTTGGCTACTGGCTGTTTTAATACTGAACTCCCAATTTTCTAGAACTTTTTTGGAGAAAATATTTACCCAAAAGTTCAAGTGGAGTAATTACTGAAAGTCCATTATCTAGCTCTTCTACTTCAGAAGGCATGGACCAAAGCCAACATTCTAGAATAACCCAGAAGGAGAATAAATTCACTTCTAAAGCTTGCAGTCCTGGAGGAGGTGTTCTTGCCAGCTGTTCCACGTTCACTGCTATTATTAGCCCCTGTTTGTGTCTGGTCACTTCAGTGCAGTAAGGCCATCTTTTCCTAAAGAAAATGAATGATTAGCACATATACTAATCTGTGCTAATTCTAATTTAACCTATTTGTGAACAAGGATAATGGAATTTAGAGATTATAATTTATTACAAAATAACATGTTCATATGGCTGTTACAGTCCCACACCTGTTTCCTTTTTTTTTAAAGGAAAATTGTCCGGGGCCGGGAATGTAGCTCGGCAGCACAGTGTCTGCCTGGCAAGCACAAGGCCCTGACTTTAAGTCTCTGTACCAAAAAGAAGATGAAAATTGTCTGTATTTTTAAGAATAGTAGTTTCACATCGTAAGTATTTTTAGTGTCTCCTTAAGAAGTGAGCTCTCAACATATTGTGCCTTGATTTAAGTTTAAAAGCAGTTTGCGCAAATCCCAGAACCTTGAATTTCTGGCCCCCTTTGAGAAAGCATGATCCATATCAGATTAAAATGCACAAAATCAGATTAATTTAATCAAATTCATACTTAACATTTAATTAATACAATCAGTGAACTTTTTTTTGTTTTTTTTGTGGTACCAGGAATCGAACTCAGGCCCTTCGCTTGCCAGGTATGCACTTGTGCCACTGAGCTATATCCCTGGCCCCATTTAACCAACATAGACAAGAAAATTTTCCATTTGCTTGTGATTAGTCTTTCTACTTTTAACCACGCTCAAACAGAAAACCTGAGTACTTGGCTCCTCTTACCTGATCAGTGCAGTTTTTCTGGCTTTCGCCAAAGCCTGCTCCTTACATGATCCAGTGATTCTACTTTCATTTCATACCCCTCTAAGTACCCACGTTGTCCTGTGAGCAGAAACGTGGTGCTGCTGCAGTGACCTGCAGCAGGTGTTGCCACCAGCAGTTGTCTGTGCCAGGCTTCCTGCCCCTCACTGCCCTTCCTCGGTGCTCATGTGACACAAGCAGTCACACCATCCTGCCAGCTGGTGGGAGGCACCAGTGAATTCTACGCATTCTGTGATAACAGTGGTGAGAGGCAGCCCCCCCTTCCTGTCTCTCTTCCCCTCTTTCTTTTTTTTTATTCTTTTTCAAACAGACTTTATTGGTACATTTTAGGTATATATAATGATTACCTTCATCATAGGGCATTTGTACCTGTACTTGATATAACTCTGTCTCTTTTTTTTCCCTTCCCCTACCCTCCCTTCAACCCCTTCTTCCTTCCCCATTTATAAAAGGTTTGTTTCTATTTTTTCTGCTTTTGTCATTTTTTGTGCTTTTCCCTTCCTCTTCCCCCTTGTCATGTCTTGTCCGTAGTTGAACATTTTCTTCATATTTTAAACAATACCCATGATACATTTTGGTCCCTGTTTACACATGTGTGTCTGATTTATTTCAGTGAGTATGGTCTCAGGGTGCATCCATTTACCTAGAAATGTCTCAAGTTTATCCTTCTTTATGGCAGAGTAGTACTGCATTGTATTTAAAAACCCACATCTTCTTTATTCATTCACTAGTTGATGGATATTTGGGCTGTTTCCATAATTTGGCTCTTACAAACTGTGCTGCTATAAACAAGGATGATATGATACTTTTAATTTTTTTAAGAAGATATCAGAAGGGGAATAACTGGGTTGAATGGAAGCTGTAGTCCTAGATTTTTGAGGCATCTCCACACTGATTTCCACAGTGGTTGCACCAGTCTACACTACCACCAAGAGTGGTAGTCCCTGGTGTTTCAGATAAAAATCTCATACAGTCAGTAGTCAGTAGCAGTGACTGGACAGTATAGAAAAATACAAAGTGAGAGTTTCTAAAATTCTTCTTTAAATCTATTACTAGGGCCAAACTGTAGGCCAGGTGCATATGTATGGTCCTTATTTGGAGGACCACAAAGGATGTGGGGTTCCTTTTTCCCGACATCCCTGCCATCATTTGTTACTGGTTGATTTCTTAATAGCAGCTGTTCTTCTGGGGTGAGATGGATCTCAGTTTTAGTTTTCATCTCTTGAATGACTAGTGATATGAAACATTTTTTAATATATTTATTTACTATTTTTACTTTTTCATCTGATAGGTATTCATCTCAGATTCCCATTTTTTAATTGGGTCTTTAAATTAGGAGAGTCTGGGTTATTTTACTTTTTTATATATTCTAGATAGTAATCCTTTATCTGAGGAAAAATTGGCAAAAGAAGTAGCACTTTGATAAAATAAATCCTTAGTCCTGTTAATGTACTAAATGACCAGAGGAACTGTTAGACTTTGGGCTTCACCATTCACAAAGAAGGAAGCTGACTGTAGTGGCACACACTGTATTCACAACTTCTCTGGGGACTTCGGTGGTTTGTTGTTGAGACCAGTCTGGGCAACACAGTGAGACTCTGGCTCAGACGTTTTTAAGAAGAGCAGAAGGAGGTGAGGGAAAGAAGAAAGTTCAGGTTTGAAATGCACCAAGTTCAGCATATGGAACTGACACCTAACGGTGATCTTGAGTAACAATGGCTGTTTACATCTCTAGGGCAGCGGCTTGCTAAACTTGGGCCCTGGAGACACATATCCTAAAGACTAAAACTATCATAAAAATACTTGGAATTCATATTTTTGTTAATACTATACTATTATCTTGAAACCTATCATATATTCAGGTTAGACAAAGATTATGTTAATGTCATTAGGTTTTCAAGGTTAAGAAAAATACCAGATTAAGATAAAAAGATTTAATTTCAGTGCAGTATTCTTACATATGAAACAAGCATTAATAAGGGCTCACAACACTTTGCTTTTGCTGAGAAGTCCGCATCTCAGAGCACTGTCCGCTGATGGCCTGGAAGCAATGCGGACTGGGTGGCAGTGGCAGCCTAGTCACTACACCGTTTCAGAGTGAGCCCTAACTCTGAGCCTGAGCAGGAAGGGCACCGATGAGCCAGAGGTGGTTTGTCCTGCCCGAAATGAAGGAAGCTGGCATGTGGCACTGTGTGAGCAGCACCAAGAGCTCTGCAGGCTGAACGAGGGACAGTGGCACCTTAAAGAGAACAGTGAGTCAACAGACTGAAGCGAGTCAGATATATCTCATTCTGTGAATTTGTACCACGAACAACAGTAACAAGGAAAGTCATAAACACTGGAGGCACAGTTGAAGGTTTCTAGAGCACTAACTCATTGTTTAGAAAATGGTAAAAGAGAAGCAGTTAAGCATGTACAAGAGTCATGTTTCTGATAAGTGGACGTTTATCCTTTGGTTTTCAGGAGCTCCTCTTGCACAACTCATAGCCCCTTGCCTTTTCCTGTGTTGTGTACATAAATAAAGGTAGGGCTGGGCTGTGTGTAGGACACTGGAGCGTGCATGCAGTGCATGATAGCAACAGGAAAGGCAGCCTCCTGTCTGGGCCAGAGGCTTGCTTTCCCCTCGCCACATAATGGACTTCTCTGGGCCCTGGTCTTACCCAGCCTCTTCTGCCTGTGGCCATGCCCTTGGATTCCAGCACTTTCTAGCAGATCTAAGAGGTATTGAACAGAACAGGGAGTTCTGTTCATTTGCTGGGGGTAAAGCCATAACCTGTCTGCAAGGCTTTTGTGAGAAATAACTTTGGAGAGCTTGAACTTACTATCAGGACCTTGCCCCCTTGTCTGCATAGGCCAGAAAAGGTCATCTAGGTCTGGACTACAAGAGTAAGCACATGCGCGCGCATGTGTGTGTGTTTGGGGGGAGCATTCAGAGCTGATGCTTGCTTCTTTCACAAAAAATCACCAAGACCTAAAGAACTTGCAGGTGCTATTTTCACTCTGCCCAGTTTTGGAAATGATGACCTATATCATTTAATAAGCAAAGGTAATATGATCCCTGGGGAAGAGCCCAGAGTGGGAATCCAAAGTATGCTGTGTTTAAACTGACCTAACTTTGTTCTTGAAAGGTACTTGTCTTTTACTTAACACTGTAAAAGCCAAAAACTCTTAGTTAGTGTTGCTTCTTTGCTTTTATCTGGTGTATTTTAAAGCAAATGTTTGACAATATGATGTTTCACTGTAAATACTTCCTTACTGGAGATTTATTTAACCTTTGTTGGTGTCTCTACTTAAAGGGAAAAAATATTCCCTGCTCCCTTATTTCACAAATGAGAGAAAAATGTGGAAATATTGTTAACAAAAGAGCACTACCAGCTAGGCATGGCAGTACATGTCCATAATCCTAGCACCCAGGGAGGCTGAGGCAGAGAGATCACGTTTAGCCTGGGCAACTTAGTGAGGCTGCGTCTTATAGAAAGGACCAGGGATGTTGCTTAGTGCAGAGGCCTGTGTTCAACCCCAGCACTATAAAACAAACAACAAAAACTGCCAAGTGAAAACTACTGTGGATTCTAGATTATTGTAGGGTGCCATCTCTAAAATAAAAATTGTGACTTGTTTTTAAGTGAGCTGACTAAAAATAGAGGCGCAAACTAGGGTTAGTTAGAAATAAGTTTTTTACACACAGTGTTTAACAAGCCAACATGATTATGTTTATCTTCTAACTCAAGTCCCTGAAGGCTGTTTCCTTTCCTCCCCCACATTCAGAGCCTGGACTTTCAACATCAGATATTCTGTCCTGGATCAAGCAGGAGGAGGAGCCTCAGGTTGGGCCCCCCCAGGAGGCCAAGGAGAGTGAGGTGTACAAAGGCACCTTTGCAGGTGAGTGATGGCTAAAGAGCTGCTCTGCCCAGCCCTGACCACACCAGGAGGGACCCAAGAGCCTGCCTGACATAGGATCTGGAGGCAAGGAACAGGCAGGAGAAAGACAGAGATGGTCGCCTGAGTTATCAATGAAACCAAGAGGCCTCTAAGATAACCACTAAGTGGAAAAACAGTCTTAAATGCAAAAACATTAAAATACAGTACTTGGCTGGGAGCGTAGCTCAGTGGTAACGTACATAGTTTGCATAAGGCCCTGGTTTAATCCCTAGCACAATTCAACAAAAATAAGCAAATTAAAATTATTAAGGGAAGCCAGGTGTGGTGGCACACATTTGTAATCCCAGCACTCGGGAGGCTGAGGCAGCAGGATCGTTGCAAGTTCAAGACCAGCCTGGCTACAAAGTGATCTCAAGGCCAGCCTGAACTGCATTGCGAGACCCTGCCTCAAACAAAAAAACAAAAATTGTTAAGGGAAGGAAAAGAAGTGCTGATAGATGGACCAAAAGTACAAGTCTGGGGGAAGATAGAACATCTATAGGTCACTTAGAGGAGATAGACCAGCAGTAGGGAGTGGGTTGGGAAGATAACAGCAGAGACAGTGTCACTGGAGAGGTGTTAAGGGGCATGTTGAGAGGCTTCAGTGAAAGGAAAAATGGTAACGAAGAAGAATCCTTGTAAGATATTTAGAACCATTTGCATTTTGACACTTGAATTTTAAAAAAGAATCTCAAGGTCATAAGGGACCCAACTGTTTATACAACTTAATACAGTCTGATTTTAATACCTTCTGTGTCCTGTTCCTTTAGGCTCTGGGAAGTAGTTTCTGCCCTTCCAAAAGCTTCCCCTGGGGACACATAGCGGTGCTAGGCATGTGCACTGTGACAGGCCAAGGGCAAGTGTGGTGGTATTAATAAAAGAGGGGAGACACCAAGGAACACACGTCCCTTCTAGCTTAGGTATTCAGGCGGGGAGTAGAGACGTGGAGACGGAAAGGGAGAATCTGTTCTCCAGAAGAGTGAGCCCAGCAGGCATGGTGGAGCACACCTGTCATCCCAGCTCGCAGGGAGCTTGTGACGGGAAGATTGCAAGTTTAAGGCCAGCCTAAGACATTTGGCAAGATCCCTTCTCAAAATAAAGAATACAAAAGATAGCGGACGTATCTCAGTGCAAAGGCTCTGGGTTCAATCCCCAGTACTGGAAGAAGAAATCCAAAAACAGAATAAGCAAAGATGCAGGAGTAGAAATGTATACTTTGTCTTCAGGGAAAGTAGAGACAGCTGATCCTATTGGAGGCTCTGTCCAGTAGGACAGAGGGAGACAGAAGTCAGTAGGTGGTTTTGGCTTTGTCACAATAGGTGACAGAAAAAGCAGACGCAAAGCATGATGAAAGCAACGTAGGGAGGCCTAATGCCAAGTCTTTTCTTTCCCAAACTGGGAGCAGTGCTGGAGAGGTACAGCTGACACTCGCTGATGTGCACGGGTAGTGCACACATCTCGGTAATGTCCGGGCCCCTTGTCTGAGCTTCAGGAGCAGGGACAACATTTGGGGCTGGGAAGGCATGAGGAGGTAACTCAGTCTTTTCTTTCAGAGGAGGACCTTGTCATCAAGTCGGAAGGCCTTGATCCGTCCACCTTGTGCCCTGAGGTTCCAGTCACCTTCTCTGCTGCCCCCGCAGCAGTGGCAAAGGATGTTTTCTCAGATGTGGCTTTCAAAAGCCAGCAGTCTGCGCCCATGACACCTTTTGGACGTGCAGCCACTGACCTGCCTGAGGCCTCGGAGGGACAAGTGACATTCACTCAGTTGGGAAGCTACCCACTTCCGCCTCCTGTTGGGGAGCAGGTATTCTGCCACCACTGTGGCAAGAGTCTTAACCAGGACATGCTACTGACCCACCAGTGTGGCCACACCTCCGAGCACCCTGGGCCCTGTGCCCAGTGCCCAAAGCACTTTCCCGCACAGCCAGACCTGGGCAGCGCCTCCCAAGACCACGCCGGCAAGACGCCCCCCACCTGCCCGCACTGCTCCCGGACCTTCACACATCCCTCGAGACTCACCTACCACCTGCGCGTCCACAACAGCGCTGAGCGTCCTTTCCCCTGCCCTGACTGCCCCAAGCGCTTCGCCGACCAGGCTCGGCTCAGCAGCCACCGGCGTGCACACACCAGCGAGCGGCCCTTCCGCTGCTCACAGTGCGGCCGCAGCTTCAGCCTGAAGCTCAGCCTGCTGTTGCACCAGCGGGGCCATGCACAGGAGCGCCCCTTTTCCTGCCCCCAGTGCGGCATTGATTTCAATGGCCACTCAGCCCTCATCCGCCATCAGATGATCCACACGGGCGAGCGCCCATACCCGTGCACGGACTGCAGCAAGAGCTTCATGCGCAAGGAGCACCTGCTTAACCACCGGCGGCTGCACACGGGTGAGCGGCCCTTCCCGTGCTCCCACTGTGGCAAGAGCTTCATCCGCAAGCATCACCTCCTGAAGCATCAGCGCATCCACACAGGCGAAAGGCCCTACCCCTGTGCGCTCTGCGGCAGAAGCTTCCGCTACAAGCAAACGCTCAAGGACCACCTGCGCTCGGGTCACAGCGGGGGATGCGTGGGTGACAACAACCCTTCTGTGCCGCCTCCGGAGCCACCTGGGCCATTGCTTCCCGGGCTGGAAGCCTCTGGCCTGGGCGTCAGCACGGAAGCGCTAGAGACCAGTCAGTGGTACGGGAACGGGAGTGGAGGGGGGTTACTGTAGCTGCAGGCTCATAGCAAGCAGAAAGTCTGGCAGAAAGCCGGGGTCCCCCACCCACAGTAATGATTCTCCAACACGTGAAGGAATTCAGGGTCCTCCACACGCAACTACTATTTCAGAACTTCACAGCTGTGCAACAGTACTATATCTTGAAATCCAGAAAAACCAGGAAAGGAACCCAGCATCCCCATCTTTCCAAAGATACTACAAAAGCAGAAGTTAGGAGACTGTTGCAGAGAGTTAGAGAAGCCAGGTTTGCCCTCTGGCTGTCTGGTCGCAGGGCCAGCCTCGGTGAGGTTTAGACAGTGTCTCAATGGAGACAGGTATGAGGAGGAACCTTAGAGCTTAAAGCCCATCCTGAGGCAGGTGAATGTTGGAGGCCTTTCATTGGTTTCTTATTAGGCGAGATGGTTGTCAGAAAAATGTCCTTTAGCCACTGCTTACCTTGCTGCCTCCTATAATAGTTCTGTCCACACCCCTGTGTAGCTGCATATCTGTCCCTGAAACACAAGGACCCATGACTGCCTTCCTGGGGGTCCTAGGTTGTCTTCTCATACATTTGTTTAATATTGGGTAAACAAATCTGATTGTAATAGCTTATTTAAGGGAGCAGTTCTTAACTTCTGCTAGCTTGGTTCTGTTGTTCAGGTTCTTGTACTGGGGTTTACTACCAGAAATCTTTGTGAAGGTCCCAGCTGAGAAGCTGGGGACAATTCTCAGCCAGTTTGAAAGCTAGAGACTCCAAGAAATAGCTGGTATGGCAGTGACAGCAGCCTGAAATCTGCACCTGACCAGTGTTTGTAGAGCACTCATGTCTCCCTTACTCTTTCCAGGCCAGTAAGCCGAGTTTTCAGTTCCTGATGTCTGATTTTTTTGACAGTCACCAGCATCAGAGATCACAGTGCCCTCCTCAAGTACAAAAGGGTTTTAGGACGTGCCCTGGGCTCAGCTTGCACTTCCTTAGGAGAGCTGCAGCAGTGTGGTGTTCTCAAGCCACAGAGAACACCTGTTCCTCTCAATTGCCCTGTCGCATCAGCACCGCCTAGATCCCCGAGAGCCACCCCCACATGTACACAAGATAGCCACCGTGTCTGGGCGGCTTTTTGTTGCCATGGCTACCACACACTTTTCTTGGGGTCATTTAGTCCCTGGGATCATTTGGATCTAGTTCTACCCTTAAGTGTCTTTACAGCCTCATACTAGTTCTCTTCCCTATATAGTGCTCAAATCTGCATCTGCACAATGGTACTGTGAGCTGAACCTAGTTGTGTGTACCATAATCCAAGCACTGGGGAGGCTGAGGCAGGAGGATCACTATGAGTTCAAGGCCAGCTCGAACTACAGAGAGGGAGATTCCATCTCAAGAAACAAACAAAAGAGACACCACCATACACACCTCCACCTGCATGGGAGGGGGGGTGAACCTCTAGAAATTTTTTAAAAATCTGGTGATACATTCTTCTGCCAAATCTTGTCTCTGCTTTTGGCTTCTGTCCAAATGAAGCCAAATAAGACAGCAGAATCAAAGCAAAGGAGTTCTTGCAGAAACTTGACTGAAATCAGTATGATTTGTTGTTTTGTGCCCGAGGGAGAAGACAGAGAATGCAGGAGTCCCACATCTTGGACAGAAAGTTTTTCCTCTTATACCCGCTAGGTCCTCCTAAATCTATAGTGTTAGAACAAGGTCTGGGACTTCAATAGGACACCCCTCCCAGTGAGTGATAAGAACTTGTGCTCTCCTTACTACAGAGTCCAACTGTCCCCCGCCTCACTGTTCATTACCAGGCCAGGAACGGGTGTCGGCCCAGCTGGCGGTGCTCCCAAGAAGGCTGTCTGAACATGCCGCTTGGGAAGACAGGTACATTCCTAAAACACTGCTTTGTGACACCATAGCAGGGACCACAAGAGACATGAGGACTGTGCCTGAGGCCCAGCCTGCTAGCGTAACCTTGTGTTTTAAAACAGTGACAAGCCCCAAAGGGTATAGATGGTGACAAGCCAGGCGGTGGGCAGAACCCTGGAATAGTGAGATGGAGAGTTTTCTAGCCAGGATCTGGCCCTCATGGGAAATTTGGGAGTTCTGAGCATCCCAGAACCAGGGTTCTGGCTTTATTGGTGACCAGTAGGAGCTTGAGTGTGTGTTTCAGCTCTGTAGTGCACCTTACTTCCCACGATGAACAAGAGAGAGTCCTACTAGAGCAGTACTTTAGGTGGTGGGCTAAGATCCTGAAAATCCTTTCCAAGTGGATCCAAGCATCTTCTAGGTTATGCTGGAGGAGGGATTCCTACATGAGGTATGATGTGGGACTGGGTCGTAGTTAAGATTCATTTTAACCCAAAAGATTTACTGAGGATGCACTTAGCACTTAGTATTAAAGTGCTGCAGATAAATCCACAGCCCATTCTGCAAGGAATGGTAGCCAGCAAAGACCCAGGCTTTGGCAGAAAGTGAACACAGGTCAGATTCCAGGGCAGCAAGAGCCGCAAGGCTGAGTGAAGGGCAATGTGCAGGGCCATCTCAAGGATGGCGAGAATGTGGCATTCTAGTTCCAGGACAAAGCAGGGAGTTCAGCAGTTTGTGTTACATTCGCCTTTCCCTCCATCAGGCCCCTATCAGAACTACAGGCCACTCCCTAAAGAATTTATTTGCTAAAGATTCAAAAGTAGTTTGGTGAAAAGCTAAGGTAAAGTCCAGCAGAAAGCTTTCAGTGTGTGCTAGAGAATCTGTTGGCCCAGCAAGCGCTCCTGGGAGAAACCATACATCTAATGCTGTGACTGAAGAGGCCTGGGCCCGCTTGCTAGGCTGGATGCAGCTTGGAAGAGGAAGCCCGGCAGCTTCTCACCCGCCCGCCTCCTGGACTGTCACAGCACTGTTGCCTTGCCAGGGGGTGCTGGGAGTCCACTCACCAGACTGTCTGTCTGCTAGCATTTTCATTGTCATCATTGGGCGAGCCTCTGGTTCAGCCAGAAATATGAAAATAAATGGAAGTTGGTTGATGGCCTAGAAAGTGAAAGAAGACTCATCCTTTTCTGCTGGACACTTTACTACTGCAAACACCTTAGCTGAGCTCTAGCTAGAGCCATTCCCTGCATGCCATCCCTCATTTACTAATAAAGTGCATACAAAGTTCCTGGCTTCTCTTGTGAGATGGGCCTCTGCCTGTCTTACGCAGACCCAGCAGTAATAACAAATGCATACTGTTGCAGTCTGCAAAAGCCTCGTTGATAATTTATATTAAAGGGGCCCATATTTATTCCAAATGGAATGGAAATCCCAAATTTCTGCACAGATACTCCTCCCCCACATCATAGCTTCATAGACAACAATAGACCTCAGCAGCTGCCTGAGGGCTACTCAGTAGCAAGGAGTAAAAGCAGATCTCCCAAAAAGGCTTTAAGAGGCAAAGACCTCTAACAGCTCAGATAGGTTTTTCCTACTCTGTGTGTGCAATGGGTACTTCTGACCCCGTTCAGTGTATTCTGGGTCTTTAGCAAGGGAGTAGTCACTTCCCACAGGGTGTACACTCTGGTAGGTGTGTGGGTGAGTTTCAGGATTCCACAAGCAGCAGGTCCCTGAGATCAAACGGGTGAGAATGGAGTGCAGTTCAGCGTCACAGTGGCAGCCCAGTATAGCTAGCAGAGAGCAAGGACTTGACAGACCTAGCCCAAAGTCCTGGAGCCACCATAAGTGATACACTGACCTGTGTCTTTTTGGTCTTTTTGAGACAGGGTCTCGCTCTACAATCCTCCTGCCTCAGCCTCCTGAGTGCTGTGATTACAGGCGTGCTGCCACCACGCCCCGCTCTGATGTATTATTTTATCATTTTGAGCCTTAGTTTCCTTATCTGTCAAATAATGATACCTGCATCGTTCAGGATTGGGAGGAAATTTAGGTAAATTGTTTAGGACAGAGGCCATGACAGATTTTTACAGGACCAGCCTGAGAGGGTCATAAAGCTGAGCTGAATTGCAGGCTGCTCTGCAGAGACATGTGATTGGTCGCTGTCTCAGCTTTTTGCCCACCATCCTCCTCTACTTCTGTTTAGCCTGTTCTTTTCTCTTTCTAAACCTCCCAGCTCCCCTAAATTTCATGTGGCGCTGTGTTTTGTTTTCCTCCGTTCAGATTCTGTCTGCAGTGGTGAATCAGGCCTGTCTCCTTTTCAGTCTGAGGTCCCAGAGGTTTCCAGCCAGCCTGTGGCATTGCTGATATACTTGTTCTGCTTCAGTTAGCTGGAGTTGATAGCGGATGTCCTGGGTCCCTGCAGCAGGATCTCTGAGCTGGTGGCTTTGCTTTGGAATGGGCAGTGACACTGAATGGCGTTTCCAGCACTACCCAGATGAGAGATGGAATCCTGTGTAACCCCTTGGGCTTCCTTCAAAGACTTCTCCTTTATAAGCACAGTCACAGGCCAGACCCTATTGTTCCTGGCATGAAGCATCAGAAAGTCCTTTTTGTGTATCTTGCAGAAAGTGTCATGAGTCACTAGAAGTCAAGGGAGGGTGTCCATCTCTTTCTGGCCCTGTCTCAGTTTCTTTTTGAGTAACTGGCCACAGTCACATACAGAATCACTTGGTCAACCTGGTCAATTAAATTGCCTCCCCTTCCAATAAAATTTCACCCCTAAAACCAAATATCTATCCAGGAAGACAGAACAAAACAGACCAATTTGGGGTAGTCTCAAAGGCAAGGTGCCGCACGGCTCTCCAAGATAGCCGGGGTGTGTTTCAGATAAATTATTGGATAAAACCTCACCGAGCTCTGTGACTGTTTGCTTATTAGCGAAGCCTATATTTGCCTTAAAAACTTGAAGCCAATTAAAGCATTTTTAATGCTTTTGTAAAGATGAAGATTATTTTAATGAAAAACATCCTGGAAAGGAAGTTAGGAGGCCTGAGTTTACTTTCAGTTTCCTTATAGTACCAGCTTATGAAAGTGTGAGGATAACTGAGGATTACCAAATGGTACTTGCACCTTGCAGGACTGAGAAGAAAGTGCTGCTACAGTAGGTGTAGGAGAATTGCTTGTTGACTAAGCAGTTTCCTGAATGCCTTTGATGCTTCTCTTCATTCGAGATGAGGTAGTAATTTCCTTTCCAGTTTGCTTCCCTGTGCTGGGAGAAAGTTGGCCTGAGATTGCAATTTGGAGAGCAGCCAGGGGCAGAGATTAAAAACAAAGTTTGACACAGGAAACATGAGATTGCTGTATGTAATGTGTTGGTTTCTACCAGCAGATTTTGTGAGATGGCCATAACAAACGAGGAAGGCAGCAGGCCATTCCCAGACTGGCTTAAACAAACAGAACGAAAATCAAAGAGGAATGAGAATCTGTGAACACTAATTCTTGGCCTTTTTGTTTTTTGTTTTTTTGAGAGGGTCTCACTATGTAGTGCAGTCTGGCCTTGAACTTGATTATGTAGCTCAGGGTGGCCTTTAACTCACAGTGATCTTCCTGCCTCAGCCTCCCAAGTGCTGAGATGATAGGGATGGGCCACCACCCCCAGCTGTTTATAATTTTTCAAAATAGTGTAAGAAAGACAATATCTACTAGCCAAGCTCAGTGAGTGAACAGCAGGATAAAAACAATGAACTAGAATAACAAACCAGTCCTAACCCTCATTTCCCCAGATGATCTTGGGGGGTGGCGGAGAGTGTTGGCGAGTTTGTTCTTGGCTGTGCAGGAGAATAACCTGGCACTTGGAAGAGTCCTTGCTATGCGGTGGAATCTGGATGCTGGCTCTTCCCATGTTCCCCTCAGTGATTCTAAAGTGCCAGGGAAGTCAGTGGACAATGGAAGGAAAGAGTCACTGGGTTGGGAATGACCAGTTCCCTGCTTTACTGGGGTGAAGAGTCATGGATTGAGAGTTAAGCAAGAATCTTTGAGCCCACAGTGGGAAGGCATCATTTGATTCTAGAGGCAGGACTCAATACATTTGGCCTGAGCAAAAGACTTTATTTTGATGGATTTTTAGTAACCAAAGCTGCACTTAAAAATTGAAGGGTTGCACGTTGAAAAGAATCAAGGATATGCTGCTAATCCCAGCACTGAAGAGGCTGAGGCAGGAGGATCCTTGCAAGTTTAAGACCAGCCTGGGCTGCAGAGTAAATTCAAGGCCAGCCTGAACTACATGGCAAAACCCTACCACAAAAAAGACAAAGACCCCCCCAAAAAAATGCTGCAGTTCTTAGCATGCACATCTGTTTAAGGGTGTCTGAGCTCTGAGTGTCTGTTGAATTAGAACTGTTAAGATGAGGAAAGGTACCACAGAATAAGAGCCAATGAACTACACTCATCCATGGGGTCAAAACCTGTGAAGAAGCTGGCCATGGTGCCGCACACCTGTGATCTCAGCACACTGGAGGCTGAGGCAGGAGGATGGCTGTGAGTTTGAAGGCAGCCTGGGCTACATAGACTGTCTCAGAAAAACAACAACAAAATGAAACTTGTAAAGAAGGCTAAATGTCTCGCTGAACCAGGCAGCAAATAAACTTAGGAAGGAAAAGGTATTTTCCCCAAACTTTGGGTTTGAAGTGAAGATTTTTTTCGGGGGACACAACATACACACAGAGAGACAAACAGAGACGGAGAGATGAGAGATTGTTTCGGGGTATTAAGTTTGAATTCAAATGTCAAAAGGCAAGAGTGTTGAAACTCATTAGAGTTTTAAGAGCCTTAAAACTTTTATAAGGTTTTCACAAAATATTCGACTCTGACCACACTTTGACACTTTCTGCCCCTTCTAGTTGATCTTGGAGTTGTTTGTTTTGAGACAGTCTCACTATGTAGCCCAGACTGGCCTGCAACTCACAGTGAACCTCCTGCCTCAGCCTCCTGAGTGCTGAGATCACAGGTGTGTGCTCCCATGCCCAGTGATGTTGGAGTTTTTTCACCTTATTCCCAGCATCCCACTTTCCGGAGAGCCCTGCCCCTGGCTTTGGTCACACTCACGGGTCATGACACCATAGCCTAGGGAACTACCTGCCCGGGGGCTGGAGTGGTGGGGGTGGCACAGTTGTGTCACCATGGGAAGCTGCAACCTCGGAGCCTGTGGGGAAGGAAAGCCTGAGAAAGGCTGCTCTCTGCCCAGCCACTGTTGGCCTCAGGCGTCCTCTGCTGGTTCAATTAGTGATCCATGGTGGGGCCACACCAAGATGCATGCTCAAATCTGGTTGTGCGCTCAGCTAAGAGTGAGCTAGAAGTTTTCTTTGTCAAATATAGCTTCTTGTAGGACACAGAGCACCAGAAATCCTCAGCACATGATGGACATAGGTATTTGGATGTTAGGAATCTCTTCCCTTTTAGCTTCTGAATCTTTAGTTGAGCATTTGTCTCTTCAAACACTCAGGCCAGCACAGTAGCTATACAACTCCTAGATGAGCCAAGGAGAGGCAGGCAGTGCCCACCTGCCGGATGAGAGCACAGGCCAGCCACCTTCCCTTCTGAGAAATGTGTGGTGGCCAATCTGTTTTTTTATTTTTGAGTCAAGGTCTTGCTATGCAGGTCAGATTGGCCTTGAACTCACCATGTAGCCTAGACTGGCCTCGAGCTCTCAGCTCTCTCCCCACCTCAGCCTCCGAGTGCTGGGATTACAGGCATGTGCCACCACGCTGAGCCGGATCCTTGACATCTTCAGCCAGTTGCTCATTCTGCTCTTCCTATCTTGGAGGGGAGCAGGGACTGCTGGGAACCAGCCAATGATTAGGCACCTCTGAAGGCAGGAGCTCTTCCCACCTCAGCCACCTCAGCTGAGGCCTCCTCAGCCGTGGGTCACTGGAGGGCCCCATGGGGACCATGACCCATGGGACCACACAGCCACCACCACTCACGCCCTCTGGTTTCTCTTCTGGGAAGCAGCCCTGACTTCATTCACTACCTTCCTGCCTGTATCCATTGCAGGATTTTATGGCCCTGGTGCTGGATTTGGTGGTGATAGAATAGTGCTGGTACTAATACAGGGGAAAGAAACTCAATTTGAAAGCTATCTGGAGGGCTGGGGATATAGCTCAGCAGCATAAGCACCTGCCTGGCAAGTGCAAGGTCGTGAGTTCGATTGCTGGTACCAAAATAAAGGAAAATATCTGGCGTAGGTTTGTGTTCTCTAAAATCAAAGGATGAATTTTAGGAACAATGGTGGGTTAAGAGCAGAATATATTTACTGAGGGAGAGAAAGCTGCTGTCAGAGAGACACAAGGGGACCCTAGTATCTTACCCAGGGCCCTGTCTTCTAGGGATGTTTATAGAGCAAATCCACAAGGTGAGCGGACGTGAACACAGAACAGGGTCTTTTCCTGTAGGGGGTTGGTTGTTGACTTCGGGCTTTCTCAAGGTGATGGAGAATATTTAGAATATCAGTCACTGATGTCCATCCCTAGCGAGGTGTGCGGTGCATTTGTGTGATCTTTTGAGGTCTGGCCCGCAGTGGAGGTGTCCGTCTCTGTCCTACAGTTGCAAGGTATCTTGTCTTCCATACTGGCTCCTTCGAAGGCCTCGCCCTTTCTGACTGCCTGTAATATTTCTAACTCAGCAGCCCACAACAATACAACAAAGCCTGTGGTTTCATTCTCTGTGAATGAGTAGGTCCGTTCACTCATGACAGTGAGTGGGACCTCAGAGAGCAGGCCACCGAGATCAAAGGGGTCGGGGATGGTTGCGTGTAGAGAAGAGGCTGAAGTGGATGTGCCATAGCAGTGTCCTGCTGTATTCCAGAGGATGAAGTTTTTAACTCATTAAATGCCAGGAAGGGAAGTAGCCTTAACCGTTTTATCCTGAGAAGATAGCTCAAACCCTCAAGATTAACCTAGTCCTCCATCTCCCACCTCTAGGGAAGAGAGAAGGTAGTTGGTCCTCTACGGGGCAGCATGTGTGTTGAGAAATGCAGCTTGTGGGGTAAAGTGAGTTAGCCACCAGCTTTTCAGACAAGCCTTGCTTGGTTCCCCCGACGATATACCGGCATAATATTTACAATGGGAGGGGCAGATTGTGGCCAGGAAACAAGGAAATCATTGACTTCTGGGTGCATAATACTAACTAGCCCCTAAGCTCTTTGAGAGCAATACTGAGTCCAAGAGATACGCATCTCTTTACCCTGGAAGTGGGCAGAACGGAGACAGCACTTTCTAATTGTGCTGAATGAAGTGTGCTCACCCTGGCCGCCTCTGGGCCCATAATATTCTTTATTTTACAAAGTGAAGTGGAACTGGGGTACCAGCAGGTCTGCCTCTCCATTCGCTCCTAAGTCTTGGAGATTTCTGTCCTTAACTGGATAACCAGTACTCATGCAGGAGGACAAAACAGCCACGGTGTGGCAGGTAATTACAAGGATTTACATTGGGTGGGCGGGCGGGAGGAGAGCAAGTGCCTACTATGTGCCCCCAGGCATAATTCACATCTCGCTTAATTTTACATTAAAAGACTAGTCGTTATTTCTCCATTTTACACAACACACTAGAGTTAGGGAAGTTAAATTACTCAAAAGTCCCGGCCAGCGAGTGCTGATCTTGGAATTTAAATACAAGTGGATGAACCACAAAGCTCACCCTCTGCCTAAAACAGTGCCCGGCGCATAGTAGGCGTGCAATAAAAATTTCAGAAGGGCCAAGCACCATTTCCTCCAGGGATGCCCGCACAGCTGAAGCACGGACGACAGGAGTCAGGCCCACCGCCCCACCCGTGGGGCCGCGGCGGCTACGGGGGCCTGGACCGGACCGGGAGCCTCCCCTGGCCTGGGCCCGCGGGCGGGCGGGGCTCGGCGGCCATTGGCTGGCGCGCACCGGAGGGCGGGGAGCGGCGCCGAGGGGACTGTTTGCTCCTACGGGCTGTAGATGGAGCTGTCCCGCCCCGGCGAGGGGGAAGGCGCCTGGAAAACGTTCTTCCTCTGCCTGGCCGGCCCGAGCGGGGAACAGCGCTCCCAGGATGCAGTTTGTGTCAACACGGCCGCAGCCTCAGCAGCTGGGCATCCAGGGCCTGGGGCTGGACAGCGGGAGCTGGAGCTGGGCCCAGGCGCTGCCCCCCGACGAGGTCTGCCACCAGGAGCCGGCGCTGCGCGCGGAGATGGCCGAAGGGATGCCGCCCATGCAGGTGGGTGCAGCGCCCGCCGCCGGCGCCGGCGCCATGGCCGCTCGTGGGGGCGGGGATCGCGGCGGGGCCGGGGCGCGCGGCCCGCGACCGCCGAGGCCGGCCAGGCCCGGCGCCAGGCCCGCGATCCCGCGCCGCAAAGCGCCCGGTGTCCTCGGGGCTGGGCCCCGCGCGCGATCACGACTCCCGCGGGCGACCCCTGCGCGGCGGCGGGGGCTTCTGCCCGCAGGCCCGGTGCGCCGCGCGGGAAGCGACGCCTTGTTCGTATTTACGCGGAGAGGCTCGGAAATGTGCTACTGCCACCTCTCTCCAAGTAATAAGAGCCATCCGTCCACTTTGCTCAGCTCCGGGCGGGAGCCAGGAAGGGCCACGGGCAGCGGACTTTGTCGTCTCGGGCTGGCAAACTTGGCTGCACATTGGAATCGCCCGAGCAGCTTTGCAGACGACTGACGACGCCCACGTCGCGTCCCAGAGCCGTTAACTCCGAGTCCCTGGGCTGCGGGGACGAGTTTGAGCACCAGCGTCCCCATGTTGGGCTCGAGACACCGGTGTCCCCACAGTGGGAGGGGCTCTGAAGCCCCACACACTTCCGGGGGTCTGAGCTGGCCCCTGTCCGGTCCTCCTGTAACGAGTCCTCCGGGAAGGGCCCTGTTGCTTTCCATCATGTTTCAGCTCCAGGTCTTCAGACCTGCAGAACCTAAACTGGACCCCCTTGCCGAACTTCCATAGCTCCATCCCGCCTCGCCTCGGGGGCTCCCGAGGAGCCTCCCCTCGCGGCCTCGGCTTCCCACGGCCCTGCCCTCCTCTCTCCCAGGTCGCTGAGGTGGCCCACAGCTGCTCTGAGTTTAAAAGGGTAGATGGCGTGCTTGTCAGCGGCCTGTGCAGCTCACCTCCAAGCAACAGGACCCCACTTTTCCCAGCCTGAGGCTGCTTCTCAGGAACTGGGAGGACAGAAAGTGGCACTTCCTCCTGTCCCGTCTCGGAAGGCGAGTTGGTTATCAGCCTGTGTCGTCATCCATGGAACCCTGGATACTGAAACAGTTTGTCCACCCTCCAGGGTCCTCCTGGCCTCACCTGCCCCTCTTGGCTTCCGGGCTCAGGGCCTTGTGGGGGAGGTAAGAGGAAGGAGCCAGGCAGTGAGCACCCTTTCCCAGGAATGAAAGAGAGGGTCCCAGAGCTTTTCTGTTCCCCTTAGCTTAGCCCTGGTAGGGATGAGAAATGTCCCCTCCTCCTAATGAGTGACATTTTTAGTAAAGTTATTCTCTCTCTCTCTTTTTTTTTAAAACAATGTCTTGCCATGTAGTTCAGACTGGCCTTGAACCCACTATTTAGCCCAGGCTGGCCTGGAACTCATTACGATCTCTGCTTCCCACGTGCTAGGATAACACTCAGGTACCACCGTACCTGGCTTACATCTGTTTTTGTTTTGCAAAATATTTATGAAAAATAGTTCTATATGGAATTGTTTTTTAAAAAGCATGTGGTTACCTGCCTCCTAGCCTGGATTCTTTGGTCTCCTTTGGCCACATTCCTGGTAGAAAGGGTGGCACCCTAGGCACCCGAGTCATTTGTACCCTATCGTACCTTCGGCCATGTGATTGGCAGTGCGAGCAGTGCTTCAGGATGACCAGCTGCTTCTCGTGTCTCCATTTCATCATCTTTAGAACGGAGATAATCATTCTTGCCCTAACCTGTGAGAGATTGCTGGGGAGATTAGTGTCAGATAACTTGCATGAAAATTCATATCCTTGAAACAGAAACCCAGAAGCAAATGTGAAATTTGTGATCAACAGTTCCAGCCCACGAACAAAGCAGCTGTTCTGTTCAGAGAAGAGGTCTGCGACACTGGAGGCAGGGGCCAGGGCCTTGGCCTGCTGAGGTCTAGGTGTATGAACTAGTAGCCAGCCTGACTCCACAGGCAGAAGTGGGGGAGAGGTTGCTTGGATGAGTGGGTGGCTGTTCCAGCGTTGCTGGGGCCAGCCATGAGTGCCATAGCTGACAGTGAGGCTTGGTGGAAGAACAAGAAGCCAGGGCGTTTGAGTCATTGTCCCCTGGCCCCTTACCCCCCACATACATGTCCTCATCCAGGCTGTTACTTTTGTCTCTGCACATAGGCTCAAGAATGGGACATGGATGCCCGGCGACCAATGCCGTTTCAGTTCCCACCCTTCCCAGACCGGGCCCCTGTCTTCCCTGATCGAATGATGCGGGAGCCGCAGTTGCCCACGGCAGAGATCTCACTGTGGACCGTGGTGGCCGCCATTCAGGCTGTGGAACGAAAGGTGGACGCCCAGGCCAGCCAGCTGCTCAACCTGGAGGGCCGCACGGGGACAGCCGAGAAGAAGCTGGCCGACTGCGAGAAGACGGCCGTGGAGTTTGGCAACCACATGGAGGGCAAGTGGGCCGTGCTGGGGACGCTGCTGCAGGAGTATGGGCTGCTGCAGCGGCGGCTGGAGAACCTGGAAAATCTGCTGCGCAACCGGAACTTCTGGGTGCTGCGGCTGCCCCCGGGGAGCAAGGGCGAGGCCCCCAAGGTAGGTGCCAGGCCAGGGAATTTGGAAGTGAGGCCTGCACAGGTGACAAAGCCTGCACTTTTGTCCTCAGGCCACATAGCCTCCTCTGGCTCCCTGATGTGTCATTCAGTGTCTTCCTGAGCCCTGTCTTCCCTTCAGTTTGTCTTGAATGTTCCATGCCAGTGCGGTTGGACCCCCATACCCCACAGAGCCCGTGTGGAGCCGTCCTACAGCCTTCGCCCTCTCTGTGCTGCAAAACCTGCAGCTCTTACCTGCCTGTTTTCCCACTTGGCACTTCCGGGTGACCACGTATCATCTCTGTAGACACTCATCCAAGCTGTGGCTGGGGACAGACCCTACACCATTGAGTTCAAGCCATGTCCATGACTTCAGGTTGCTCCCCATAGAGTCCAGAGTTCATGTCCCCCTTTCTGTCCCAGCCACTCTCCCACTGTCCCCAGTTCTTTCCCGGTGTGCTCTTCCTGCCTTTGTACAGTCAAACATATACCAAAGCAGGTAGAATAGTGTCCTGCACCCCCAGGTACCCTCATAAGCTCAACAGCAGCTCTCGGCTGATTCTCCCCCAACTCCTGTCTTATTTTGAAGCAAATCCAAGACATGAATCATTTTATTCATAAGTAATTCAGTATTAGCTCTAAAAGGTACATGGACCTTGAAAATATAACAACCTCTATAGCACTACCATTGTTGCCGCCATAGTAAAAGCCCTACCTTAACTCACTTAATGTTCACATTTTCAATTTTTTTTTTAGTTTGATGCGGGATTTAAATAAGTCCACAAATTGTAATTGATATGTCTCATTAAAAAAAAAAACACTTATAGCTTCCTCCTCTACCTCTTTATTTTTTCTTACTTTTTTTTTTTTGTGTGAGACAGAGTCTCACTATACAGTTCAGGCTGGCCTTGAACTCACTTATGTAGCCCAGGCTGGTCTTGAACTTGCAACAATCCTCCTGCCTCAGCCTCCTGAGTGCTGGTATTACAGGCATGCACCACCATGCCTGGCTTCTTTCTCTCTCTCTCTCTCTTTTTTTTTTTTTTAATACTGAGGATCAGACCCAGAGGTGCTCTACCACTGCACTATAACCCTATGCCTTTTTATTTTTTATTTTGATTCAAGGTCTTGCCAAGTTGCCTAGACTTGACCCTCACCCACCTTCCTCAGCCTCCTGAACAGCTGGGCTTGCAGGTGTGCACCTGTATTCTGCTGATCTCATGCCCCTGGTCTCACTGAACATGTTCTTCTATTCTCGCTGTTCCGGTTAAGTGGTAACTGGATAATGCTGTCTGGAACCTATTCTTTTTTTTTTTAAACCAGGAATCAAACTCAGGACCTTGCACTTGCGAGGCAGGTGCTGTGCTGCTAAGCTATATCCCTGGCCCCTGATCAGACTTTTCTTCCCATCTTTTGGTCCTTTCCTGAGGCCATAATGATGAATGTCCAAGGTAGGAGAGCCGTGGTCCATCTCAGTCCTCTTCCACTTGGTTCCATCAGCAGCTGCCTGTGGCCGGCCACACCCTCCTTGGAACACCTGTTCCTGTGGCTTCCAGATGCCTCCCTCTTCTTTCCCTAGGCTGCTTGGCTGAGTCTGCTTCCTTTCCCCAACTAATTTTTTTTTTTTTTTAATGTATGTGGTGCTGGGGATCGAACTCAGGGCCTTGTGCATGAAGGGCAAGAGCTCTACCACTGAGCCACATCCCCAGCCCCTTCCCCAACTAATTGAAGGTCCGTGTGGTCCTGGCCCGCCACAGGCTTTTGCTGTGTTTCCACTCCCTCCCTGCTGACTACCAGTTCCATGGCATGAGATGCCATCTCTGTGTGGTCAGCTCCCTCCTGCTTGCTCAGTGCCCTGCCCGGGCTTCTGTCTTGAATGCCATATCTGCACTCCTACCTGTTAGCTCAGCATTTCCACTGGGATGTCAGTAAAGTGTCTTAGACTTAACAGGATCAAACCAAACTCTGGTGTTGTGATTTGAATCTGGATGTCTCCTCAAAAACCTCCCACAGCTGAGAGGCAGGGCTTCTGGAGGGTGATTGGATTATGGGGCCCTAAGACTGGCTTGGTATTGGGAGGTGGGGGCTGGGGGCATGGCCTGGACGGGTTTATCTACCCCCCAGCTCCTCCCTTCACGGGCTACTTCCTGACTTCCTGTCTACCCCGCCCCAAGAAGCTCTCCTCCTCCAGGCCTCTCTGCTGTGCTGACCTGCCTTGGAGACAGCCAACTATGGGCTCAACACATGAGCTAACATAAACCCCCCCTCCTTCCAGTTGTGGGGTCAGATGTGTCCCAGGGACAAAGAGAATGACTAAGACACCAGGTCTTTTGCCTTGAGCCTGTTCTGCTCAAAGTCCTCCTGGTCTCTACTCATGACCGTTCCCTCCTCTCACAGGGGCTCAGGCCAGAGTCTTAGAGTCCTACTTGTGCCCTGTCTTTCTCGTACCCTCTTGTCTAACATCTACCTGCAGTGTGACCGAACCTTACTCCTTCTGCCGCTGAACTGTCACCTCTTTTGTCTTTTCTGTTTCTGTTTTTGTTTTGGCTCTGGGAATCCAACTCAGGACCTTGCGCTTGCCAGGCCAGCGCTTGTGCTGCTGGGCCGCATCCCTGGCCCTGTCACCTCTTGATACTGGTCTCCTGGTCTGCATCCGTGCCCCCACCCCATACAATCCATCCCCAACGGAGCAGCCAATGATCCCTTTAAAAAATGTGCATGAGCCACGCTGTACCTCTGTCTAAACCCCTAGCTGGCTTCCCATCTTGTTTAAAATAAAAGCCCAATGCCAAGTGTGGTGGCACATACCTGTACTCTCAGCACTTTGGAGACTGAGGCAGGGAGATTCCCAAAAGTGCGAGACCACCTTGGACCATATAGTGAGTTCAAGCCCAACCTGAACTACATAGCAAGACCTGTCTCAAAAAAAAAAAAAAAAAAAAAAAGAAGCCGGATGTGGTGGTGCATACCTGTAATCCCAGCACTTGGGAGGCTGAGGCAGGAGGATTTTTGTGAGTTTGAGACCAGCATGGGCTACAAAGTGAGCTCAACCCCAGCCTGATTTGCATAGCAAGAGCCTATCTTGAAAAAACAAGAACAAAAAAAACGACAACAAAAAACCAGCTGGAGATATAGTTCAGCAGCACAAGCACCTGCCTGGCAAGTGCAAGGTCCTGAGTTTGATTCCCAGTACCAAAAAAACAAACAAACAAACAAAAAACCCCAAAAGCCCAAGTCCCGTCTGTTTGCACCTTTCTGACCTCATCACAACGCATCCCACCCCAGGGGCACCCGCTGAGGACTCGGTCCCTCTGCAAGCTCTTTTCCCAGTCTCTGCTGATTTTCCCCTAAGCATTTCTGTCATTCGCCTCTTACACATTTACTATTTAGCCTCCTGATGGACTTTCCCTGACTGGTATGGAAACTCTCCAGGGCCACCGCTGCGTCTTTGTGTAAATAACACTGGTGGGGTGGAGGTGGTGTGCAAAAGTATCTGTGCAAAACATATCTGTCCACCAACTGGCTAGAGAGCTAATGGTGTCGTGGAAGGCCCTGGGGCTCATATGTATCTGTCCAGGAAACAGCACTTGAATTTGCTGGCAGAGTGATCTGACATCTGTTTATTGAGGCATCACGGAGTTGAATTGTCACAGTGGCTTTGGTTCCTGCCTAATACTGAGCATGACTGTTGCACACGTTGCTTGTCTAGCACACTCAGTATCTGCTCACACTCGCCCTTTGTTCTTGTCTCTGCTGCACTTTTTAGCTCGGTGCCAGAGCCCTGGCCTAAGCGCTGTTCTGTGTGCTGGGGGGTGGGGTCTGGCGTGTGCCCTTGTGTGACAATGGAAGGAAGCAGGGACTTGGGTTTGAATTTTGGTTGTGCCGCCTGATTTTCCTACTGTTGCTCCCATATGATTTTTGTTGTCTCTGTGCCTCTTTGGGCGTGGTAGCACACACCTGTAATATCAGTACTCAAGAGGCTGAGGCAGGAGGAACCCTGCAAGTTCAAGGCCACCCTGGGCTACATAGTGAGTTCAAGGCCAGCCTGAACTGCATAATGAGACCCTGTCTCAACCCCTCACCTTCCAAAAGGAAGGAGTTGTACGCCATTCCATCTTTATTGAGTAGAAAGAAGTTACCAAGTCTAGCTCACACCCAAGAGGAGCTGAACTAGACTCTACCTTTTGAAAGGACTGTCAAAGAATTCATGGATATATCTTTAAAATTTTATGCATACCTATTTGCAGTGCATGGTTCACATTCTTTGTGTGGAGTTAGTCCACGTGCACAGCACCCTCATTCCTTCTTTCCCTCTTTCCCTACTTTCTCTCACCCCTCCCTCCATGTCTTGGGCCCCTTCCCATTTGAGAGATATCTGCCTTCCTACTTCCTATCATTTATCTTTTGCTGTTTTGTAGTTTGGGTTTCTCATGTGAGAGAAACCATGGGGATATTTAAGTTTGTGCCTGATTTATCTCACTTAGCATTATGGTCTCAAGGTGCATCCATTTTCCTGCAAATGACTCAGGTTTATCCTTTTTCACGGCAGAGTAGTGCTCCACTGTGCACAAATACCACATTGTCTCTATCCACTCATCCGTCAATAAACATAGAGGCTGCTGCCGAGATTTAGACATTGAGTTGCGCTGTTGTAAACATAGATGTGCTGGGATCACTGTCATATGCTGTCTATAGCTCTTTTAGGAGGATTCCCAGCAGGGGGATAGTGGAATAATGGAATTTCTAGTTTTAGTTTTTTGAAGAATTTCCACACCGATTTCTAGAGTGGTTGTAGTAGCTTACAGTCCCATCAGCAGTGTTGAAGGGTTTCATGGACATGTTTGAGAAATGCCCTGCGAATGTGAATGCACGTTGCTCACAACAGGTACTCCGCGGGTGCTCCTGGGCGTGTAAGATGTGCCATCTTCTCCCGTTGGGTTTGAGAAGGGTGCTCTGGAACGTGTGGCCTGTCAGGCCCACGTGCGTCTGTTCGTCGCTTCCCAGCTCTCCTGCCCTGCTGGGCTGTGGGCCCCTGCGGTCTCAGAGTCTGCTGTGTCTGTCTTCACAGAGAAGCTTTTAAAAAGCAATGTCTCTTTCCCACCCCGAGGACATGGTTCTGAGGGTTCAGTTCTCCATGTAATTGGTGAATGAGGTGGAGGATCTGGTATGTTGCAAAATAATAAACTTTGGATACAGTTAATCTGTGGTACTTAAAAAGACAACTGTGTGGAAGAAGCCTGTTGAACTTGGAAGGAGGCAGGGAAAGTTGAAGAGGGTCCTCCGCCGAGTAGTAGCAATCCCAGTGAAAAGAAAGAAATTTTCAGGCGAAAAATGAGGAAAGGGAAGGAGGGATAAGAACAGACCCTTGGATTTGGGAGAAGAGGGAACAGTAAAGAAGACACGAGCCAGGTGAACTATAGCAGACATAGTTATGGGAGCCAGGCAGGAGAGAATTCTAGAAAATTTTAGGACAACCTCTCAAAGAGGTCCGAGAGATGAGGGGTACAGCAGTAGCTTGCCCATGATCTTCCAGAGTATGGTTTCAGAACCTAGCAGGAATGTATTTTGAGACAGATTTTAGGGAGTTTAAAGTTTAGGGGTTTTTTTTATGTTTTGTTTTATTTTTTTGGTACTGGGAATTGAACTCATGACCTTGCACTTGCCAGGCAGGCACTACGCTGCTGAGCTATATCCCCAGTCCTTTAGGGTGTTTTTAAAGTTCATGTGGAGGGCTGGGGATATAGCTCAGTGGTGCAAGTGCCTGCCTGGCCGTGCAAGTTCTTGAGTTCGATTCCCAGCACCAAAAAAAAAAACTTTGTGTGGATTGTAAAGTAGATAAAACAAGATGTCTTGTGTGGTGTTCTCAGGGAAGCGCCAGAGTGGTGACTTGAGGTGGTGGAGGTGAAGGAAGCTTTTTATCAGTTTGGGATGACCCTGAAAAGAAAACCTTTGAGAGAGGGAGAGATTCTGAAAATGTAAAAGAGGAAAGACTGGATTAACGCTCAAGAAGGGAAGGCGGAGGAGAAGTGAAGGGCACAGATTGGCAGGTTAGGGTTGGCAAGTTGGAAAGGGCAGGAAAGCGCCTGCCAACATCCACCTGAGACGGGGAAGGTGCAGGAAGGTTGGGGGAGTGACAGGTGTAACACAGCCAACCAGAGCTCAGCTAAAGGCTTCTGAAACTGCCGTGAGGGGAGCAGTGTGAATTCGTGGCAGATACGGCGTGCAGAATTCTGTGCTTTATCTAGCCGTGAAGAAGTAAAATGAAGAAAAGGACTGTATCTGTTTCTCCAGGTTGGGTATTGCCCAAGCCTGCTGGGAAGTTCAGGGAATCAAAGTTCTAGCTGCTGACCAGTAGGGACAGGGCCACTGCACACAGGCTTGTACGTCTCATCTGCCCAGGGTGTGCTTGGAGCTATGTGGTATGATGGAAATATATGTTGATTGTTTGCGTTTTGAAAAAATTACTACAGGGAAAATAAATTGCCATTAACCCCCCTCAAAATACTTCTATTCAAAAACACACTCATCCCGTTGTTCCTGCTACTTTCCGAAGCAGTTCTGGAAGTCTTCTTTCATGAGTGTCTTTAGTTTTGCTGTCGTTGGCTGCCTCAGTGTCCTTGAATCATTTCAAAATGTGTATCTGTCATAGTCATCTTGACTTGGGGCAAGAGCCAGAAGTCTCAGGGTGCGCAGGGTGCCAGAACTGTTGAATATGTCATGTTTTTACGAGGCTGACCTTCCATTAGATGGCAGCAGCATTCACTGCGCTTTGGATCATAGCTTAGAAAGACCTACATGAAAGGGGGCTTCCAGAACTGCTTCAGAAAGCAGCAAGAGTGGCGGGATAAGTATGAAGTAAAACAGAGGATTTTGGAGAAGATTAATGGCAGTGTGTCTTTTACTATGATTTCTTAAAACTTTAAATGTTGACCATATATTTAGATCACACCTCAAATGTGTGTCTAGCCCAGGGTCCTGCACTTCTGGTTGACATCCAGGCGCTGCCCTCCAGCCAGGCTGTCGCCAGTAGCTGTAGCCTGACTGCTATCTGCTAATCCCAGCAGGATGTCACACAGGCCAGCTTCGGCCCTGCACATGCAGGTGCAGAGATGAAGGGCCGAGGACCAGCTGGGGCTGGGTTTCGGAGTGTGAGAATGTGCTGGTTCCCTGGGGATGTGAAATGGGGGAAGGAAGCCTGTGTGGTTGCAGGGAAGTGCAGCGCTTGACATCGTGAAAGCGAGAAACTGCTTGGTCCTGCTTGTGGTCCTGCTGGTGAAGGTGGAAATGGGTGCAGACAAGGCTGTGGGTCGGGTCGGGCTGAGGTGAGCTCCAGTGAGAGATCAGAACACCTGCTTGGCAGGTGACTGGCTTTAGGTGATGACTCAGGCAACGCTGGAACTTCCTCGTCCGAGGCACGTGAAGACAAGGGCTTTCACCCATGCCTTTGGGTTTTACATGTGTTAGTGACGAAAATGTAACAGTGCATGCAGAGGTAACCTGACCTGAAATACAGGTTTTGCCCCAGGGTTTTAACTGAGCTTGGCTCAGTGATCCCCACCCTGAGAACCACCCATTCCTCTGCACCCTGAGCACCACGGGCAGCATGTTGACCACATCTATGCCTTCAATACTTGGCTGATCTCGGAGTGAAATAGGGAGGAATATAGTTGAATGCTTGGGGTGGGTGTGGTGGGGGTAGCATTAGCGTTGGTTATCATTGGCACTGGATATGCCAGCCAGGCAGGGCTGGAGAGTTCTGACTGCATAGAAACGGACTCACGACTCACGTGCCTAGGGCTTGAGGCTGGGCAGCAGGCAAAGGCTGGGCTCAGGTGGGCTGGCTCCATGGCCCACAGGTGAGGAGGGGGAGAGAAGCTGGATGTGGTGGCAAACACCTGTAATCCCTGCACTTGGGAGGCTGAGGCCGAGGCAGGAGGGTCGCTAGGAGTTCAAGGCCAGCCTGGGCTACATAGTGAGTGGAAGCCCAGTCTGCACTACACAGCAAGACCCTGTCTCAAAACAACCAAAAAAAAAAAAAACAATAGAGATGAGAAGGAGCAGCAGAGGCTGAGACTTGGACTCTCGTTTGCCCAGGTTCCGGTGACTTTTGTGGACATTGCCGTCTACTTCTCCGAGGATGAGTGGAAGAACCTGGATGAATGGCAGAAGGAGCTTTACAACAACCTTGTGAAGGAGAACTATAAAACCCTCATGTCCCTGGGTAAGGTCACCCCCCTCTCCGTGGGTGAGAGGGCCGTGAGACGCATATTAACCTGATGGAAAGAAATGATTTGTTTTTGGTGCTAGTAGGATAGAACAGTTTATAATGCTAGGCATGGTGGCACACACCTGTGATCCCCTCAGTGCTAGAGAGGCTGAGGCAGGAGCAGCACTGTGAGTTCAAGGCCAGCCTGGGCTACAGAGTGAGACCTTCTCTCTAAAAGCAAAACAGTTTATACAACAGGGTGGAAATTAAACATCTGATGATAGATCCTGCTAAAGAATTTTCTGTTGCACTAGTATTATTATTACTTTGATACATGTCCTGCTATGTAGTCCAGGCTGCCCTTGAACTTACAGTGATCGTCCTGCCTCAGCCTCTCGAGTGCTGGGATTGCAAGTGTGCGCCACCACGCCTATAGTAGAATACAGTAGAACAGCACATTTGCACCTCACTTGCGTGCATCCCAACCTCCTGGGAAAGCAGCCATGGTGTGACTCCTTCTCCACTAGAAACCCGGGACCCTGTTGATGGGACCTCAGGGCCACTCCTAAGATGTTACTCACCTTATTCACGTAATAGCCTCCAGGCAGAGGCAGCGGGGTCCCCAGAGGTGATGGGGATGAGGGGCGCAATCTTGACCTTCTGTCCATCCAGCCTTCTCACTTTCAGATACAGAGGGCCCTGGGGCCAAGCCAGATGCGCCAGCCCCAGTGGAGCCCAGGGAGGAGCCGTGTGTGTGGGAGCAGCGTCACCCCGAAGAGAGAGACATCGCAGTGAACACGGACACAGGTGATGCTGCAGGCGATGGACAGGGTTCTGGCAAGGGCAGGGAGGAGAGCTGGGCACCGCGCTGGGAGGTGCTGGCCAAGCAGGAGAGGGGTGTCTTGGATCGCTCCCGGGAGGAGGTCTTGCCCCGTGAAACAGGGAGACCTGAAACTCACTGTGGGTATTTGTCCTTCGTTTGTTAATGCCTTGGAGCTCTGGCCTCACAGGCAAGCTGGGTGGGGGGCAGCAAGGGCTTAGGCTGTGGCAGCTCCAGGTCTGATGTGGACAGGAAGCCTCAGGTGAGGGTGCCTCTGGGCCCAGGCGCAGGCAGGTGGACTGAGGAGGTGCCTAGTCCTGTCGCCCAGGCCTGGTATAGTCTGCAGTCTCACGCCTGGTTCTTACACACACTTCTTCCGAGCACACACCTCCCACACACACTTGCCTGCAGCCCGAGTTTGAGGAGTCTGGCGCCCTGAGGACAACACGCCTGGGCGGCTTTTGCTGGGATAGAAGATGCTGGGGTTTGAGTGTCCGCTGTGCCCTGGAGCAGTCTCTCAGGACTCAGCTGTCAGAGCTGCGCTGCCCGAGGTGAAACCTGGCACTTACCGCTGTCCCCTGCCTGACTGTAACTGCTGTCCAGTTTGCCTTCTGGTCCCCCTTACTGTTAAGTGGAGGGCTGTCTCTCAGAAACTTTCAACGCTTTTTCTATGCCTGCCTGCTTTCTTATTGAGATGTAATTTATGGGGCATAAAGTTGCCTCTTTTAAAGTATACAGTTCATTGATTCACCAAGTGATGAAGCCATCACCACTATTTAATTCCAAAAGTTTTTTATTTGTTTGTTTGTTTGAGACAAGATCGTGCTACATAGTTCAGGCTGGCCTTGAACCCACTATGTAGCCCAGGCTGGCCTCAAACGCTTAGTGATCCTCTTGCCTCAGCCTCCTGAGTGCTGGGATTATAGGTGTGTGCCACCACACCTGGCTTAATATCATAACATTTTCATTCTGAGAATCTCTGTCTCCATTTTGCCCTAGCCCTAGCACCATGAACCTGTTGTCTTCCTCTGTGGCTTCGCCTGTCCCCAACCTCACCCCAGTGGCTTCTTCCTGTTTGAATTCAGCACCTGTGGTTACCAAGTCTTGTCCAATGTGGGGCCTTGTACATTTTAGGCACTGTAATCTTACAGTTTTGCTGAGTTGTTAAACCATCTCTGGCTACAGGATAGAACAGGGACTGCAGTTTTATAGAGGAAACAGGCAGACTGAAATACAGAGGCAAAACAACTCAGGAACCTAGTTGGAAGAGGGGAAACCAGAACCGCCCTCTCTCCCCAGAGTCCTCACCCCGTCTCTTCTGTTCCCTGAGTGGTCTTCTACTGGGAGCTGGTGCGTTGCACAGAGAACTGCAGGAAAGGAAGGTCCCCACTGTCACGTCTGTGGGACCCACAGAAAGAACATGTTGTCGTCTTTATGGTTAATGGCGCTGTTCTTTATTCACCGAAGGTCAGGCCTTGGTTGTGTCTGACTACCTTCCACTTGTAAATACACACGTGCGTGCGTGTGTGCGTGCATGCGTGCGTGCGTGCGTGCGTGTGTGTGTGTGTGTGTGTGTGTATGTGTGTGTGTGTGTGTGGCCACTCTGGCAAACAGAGAGGACAAATCCCTCCTGCGCAGAGCACGAACACAGTGAGCACCCAGCCAGTGATGGGGCAGGGCTGGTGCCCGCGGCCTCTCTAGAGTTCTCGCTGGGCCTCTGCTCCTCAGGACCCCCATGACTCTGACAGGAACCCAACACTCCTGTCCTCTCCTTGGCAACTGCTGGCCACTGTGCCAGTGAGCAGAAAAGGGGCCCTCAACCGTGTGCCTCTTGGTCCCCAGGAGCGGAGTCCCTGGCCCCGGCCCAGGACGCAAGCTCCCAGGTGAAGCGAGAGGAGGCTCTGTGCACGCGGGGCCAGCGGGGCCTGGAGGACAGAGCCATTCCCACGGAATCCATCACCGGTGAGTGAGCCCAGGAGCCGCCTGGCGCAGGAGGAGGGAGGAGAGGCTGTGCGCAGCACGGCTGCAGCCCAGGGGTGTCCGTCAGGTCGGGGTTGCGAGGTGGCTGCTGCAGGCGTGCAGATGGGGAGGCACTGAAGACCTGATGCCACATCTGGGCCTCATTCCTCCTGCTTCCTCCCTTTGCTGTAGCCCAAGTTCTGAGCTTTCCCTCCCTCTCCTTTAAAAACAGTATCATATCAGTGACCAGGCATGGTGGCGCACGTCTATAATCCCAGCACTCAGGAGGCCGAGGCAGGAGGATTGCCATGACTTTGAGGCCAGCCTGGGATACATAATCGAGTTCAAGGCTAGCCTAGACTACATAGTGAGAGCCTGTCTCGAAAAAACAAACAAGCAAAAAAAAAAAACTCCTCAGAAATAATATCACAGCAGGTGTGGTGGTACACGCCTGTAATCCTAGCAGGTTGGGGCAGAATCAAAACAAGTTCAAGGTCAGACCGTGCTAGCTAATGAGTTCAAGACCAGCCTGGACTACATAGCGAGACCTTGTCTCATAAAACAAAAACAAAAGTTAAATAGACAAATGAGAGAGAGATTTGTTTTAAGGACTTGATTGGCTCACATGGTTATGGAGGCCCCCAGTCTCAAGTTTGTGGGGCCATCTGGCTGCCTAAAGAGCCGGACAGAGTGGACCTTGGCGTCGACAGTCTGGAGCCCTCTGCTGGCAGAACTCCCTCTTCTTGAGAGAGGCTCTTCTTTTCCTGTTCAGGGTTGGGTCCACGTTATTGACATCTGCTTTTTTTGTAGTCCGTTGCCTCAAATGTTAACATCATCTGGAAAATGCCTTCATAGAAATGTCTAGGATGATGTTGGACCAAGTATCTACCTAACAGAAAAATAGCAATCACAAGCTGTAGTAACATCTGTATCTCCCTTAGGCAAAGCCTCAGACTCACGGGCAGTGACCATGGCCCCTGGGGGGAGGGGCAGCTATTTTTGATGAGACCACTAGAGATAAGAAGGCCATAAAGGGTGACTTAGGTTCAGCAGATGGTGGAGGGAGATGTGGGATCTTCTCTTTCCTTCACATGACTCAGATAAAGCAGACAGTACTGTGCTCCTGGGAAATGCCTCATGATGTCCCTGCTCCATGGCGGTCATGGCACATGGGGGGAACCCTCATTCTCGGAGATTAAGTCTCTGGAGCACAGAGCCACTCTGTATCTTAAAGTCACTCTGCTGTCATCCCCTGTGATGTCCACTGATTGTCAGCCAATTAGGGCATCTTAGTATTACCTATGACTGACTCTTAGGGGGAAATAAATAATTACATGTGATCAAAGATTTCTTCAGGCTGGGTATGATGGTGCACACCTGTAATCCCAGCACTTGGGAGGCTGAGGCAGGAGGATTATCACGAGTCTGAGGCTACCCTGCGCCACATAGTGAGACCCTATCTTGAAAAAACAAAACAAAAAACATTCGACAAAGATTTGCTCAAAGCACAAACTGGCAACAACCTTGCGTCCTCTAACACCTGTGCTGCTCTCTTCCCACAAGCAGACTCCCCCATCTCTGCGCAGGACCTCCTGTCCCGGATTAAGCAGGAGGAGTCACAGTGTGTGTGGGACCAGCAGGATTTGGCAGAGAGAGATATTCCCACGGACCCCAATTCAGGTGAGAAAGACATGAGTGAGCACTAAGATCAGAGGACGCACTCCATCGGTCCTTTATTGTGTCCGTGGAGTTCACCCTACCATTCCCTCAGCACTGATTTTTGAATAGTCAGAACAACCAAAAAGCTTCAGAAAAGCTGTGTGTATTTCATTTTCCGAAAGAAAGAAATTTGTATATTCTGGGTCTGGAATTTCTTTTGGGTGAATCCTACTTAGATGCCTCCAAAGAACTTCTGGGTAAGCTAAGTACGGTGACCCACGCCTGCAGTCCCAGAACTCGGGATGCTGAAGCAGGAAGATCACCTGGACTTTGAGGTCAGCCTGAATTACACAGTGAGACCCTGTCTCCAAAAAAAAAAAAAGGTTAACACTGCAACCCTCATGCCCAAGCTGCCACGCATCTGTGAGCTGGGGCCTCTATGTGATGTTCCTAGCCTGGCTGGGCTGCCTGTGAAAATGTGTGACATCTGCCCCCACTGTCTTCCCCATGACAGAGTCTCTCATCTCAGCCCATGACATTTTGTCCTGGATCAAGCAGGAGGAGCAGCCGTACCCATGGGGCCCACGTGATGCAATGGAGGGAGAGCTTGGCCTGGACTCTGGGCCTAGTGAGTACCGCAGCCCTGGGGCCCCTGGGCATTTGCTCCAGAGCCCAACTTCAGACCTGGATGAGGGTGATTTGCCTCAGTCTCCCTGCTTCTAGGGGCTGGACGAGCTGCCTGGGGGTGGGACAGTCCCTTTGGGACTGGTACCTGGTGATTCCAAGTGTCACCTGTTGGTGTGTGTGGGGTGACAGGGACAGCCAGGAACTGACATGGGTGCTGCAGGAAATGGCAGCAGCCACCGCCACAGCCCTGTGGCCACCGTTTCTAGCTCTGGCCCTGGCGACGCAGGAACAGCCCCTCAGGCACTGCCAGCCACCGGGCCTGGTGCCACCTTCCAGTTCTCCAAGTCTGCTAGCAGCATGGGAGTGTGAGGGGCGCTGCCCTGGGACCCTGCACATGGGGAGGGATCTAGGAAGGCCTCGAGAGAACCTGCCAGGCTTGCAAAGGACCAGACATATCCTTCCATCTGGATATGAAACCTGAGGGATAGTTTGCCTCTTGCTGTTCCATCTCAGGGAGGCTGGCGAGCCCTAGCAATTGGGAGGAGGTGCCCAGAACCGGGGAGACAGAAGCATGGGAAGGTTCTCCCCACCCTTGCAGTCCCCATCAGCATCTGTCTCCCCCGCAAGGGAGCCTGCCTCCTGTTCATAACCAGTGTCTCACCGGTGTTTTCTCTGTGCTTTAAAAACTAGCATTTCCTCTGTGGTTTCTTTGAGGATTAAAAGCAACCCAGTACAGTGGTCATCAGGGACGGCCCAAGGGGTGGACTGTTGGTGAGACACAGTCTTCCTGAAGGGGCGGAAGGGGAGGTGGGGGAGTTGGAGGCAGTGCAGAGGGAGCTGCCCCACCCTAGCCCTGGGCCGTGCAAGAGAGAAGGAACCGAGGGACCCAAAAATCACACTTCAGCCTAAGTGGAGGTTGTGTGGTAGTAAAAAAGGCCTCTGATTTTATGTTAACAAGTGTGTATGGAGTCTGTGCTCAGAGTGATAAGAAATCTAGTTCACCCAAAGTTAATGTGTGTGAAGTTCACTGAGGCGAGAGATCTGGCTAGGGCTGTGGAGTCCGTGGCTTCCTTGTGCTTGTGGAGGGGGTGGGGCGAGCAGGGACAGACCTGAGACAACTCGAGAGCCACAGCTGGTGTCTGCTGTCGGGTGAGGGGGCAGGAGTGACTCCTAGGTCTGGGCCCAGGGGAAAGGGGTGCCGAGCCCTGGAAGCAGCCGGGTAGCGGGGAAAGCAGGTGTTCTGCTTTATTAACCTGGGGGTGGCAGCCTCGGGCAGATGAGGATAGGAGCCTGAAGGTCAGGGCGAGCTGGGTGAGGTTGGTTTGGGAGTTGAGGTGCAGTGAGTTCAACACCTGGGCTGGGGTCGTACTTCTCAGGCCGGGGACTCCAAGTCCCAGGATCCCGCACTTCTGACCAGCAGGCTGTAAGATCTGGGGTTCCCACTCTCCGCTGCGGTGAAAAAATGTTCTAGGAAGCCTCACAGAGCCCAGGGAAGGGCTGTATACGGTGTAACCATAGCCAGAGGGTTTGGCATGGAAACCAGCCACAAGAGGACTCAGAAGGCTAGGTCCAGGGGTCCTAACCCAAAGCTTCTTCAGCCGGCGTGCTGGCACATGCCTGTAATCCTAACACGTGGGAGGCTGAGGCAGGAGGATCATTGTGAGTTTGAGACCAGCCTGGGCCACAAAGTGAGTTCAAGGCCAGCCTGAACTGCATAGCAAGACCCTGTCTCAAAAAGTAAAAAAAAAAAAATTAAATAGATCAATAAAAAAATAAACCCAAAGCCTTTGCCGTCCTCTGCCTGTGGCATCGGGACATATCACCCTTGCTTGCAGCACACTGATATGTGACAGTCGCTGAGTACCGTGACTGGCTGGGGTCTCTTTCTGCAGGTGACTGGTTGAATCACTGGCCAGGACGTTCAGCTCAGGCTCTAGCCGCCTTTCCTCCCTTTGCACACAAGCCCCAACCTGTTGTCCTGTGGTCAGTCCTGCTGGCCTGGCCTTGTCCCATCCTGACTCATCTTATTCGTGTCACTCTCTGGAGGCCTGCCATGAGTCCCCTCCTTAGATGGTCTGTCAGGGCCCACCATGAGCACCAAAGACACGTGTAACCCAGGAAGTTCCCAGGATTTAGGCTGTCTCCCAGGAGCCGGGGTGGAGGCAGCCACACTTTTACACATAGGTTGTTTTAAGACTAAGGATGTGGAAGCTCTAGGGACACTGTAGCCCAAGAATTAAAGTTCGTTCAGGCAGGAAGAACGCCAAGAGTTCCAGGCCAGCCTGGGCTACAACAGTGAGTTCAAGGCCAGCGAGACCCTGCCTCCCTGCCCCGCTTTTCTCTCTCACACACACAACCAAAAAAGATCAGAGAAACGAGATCAGGTGGTAGCCAGTAGGTAGTATGTGGAGTCTAGGGCATTGTTCTTTTAGACTGGGCGATAATAAGACCGATGCCCTGATTGGCTTTAGACCTGTTTTAGAGAAGAAAGGAATATATTCTCTTATGTAACCAGAAGTCCAGAGGCCATTTGGCGTCAGGCTATCTTGATACAGAGCCTCAGCCCTGTTGTCCAGGAAGCACATTCTTTCTAACACGGTCTGGCGTCCTCGGTCGCCACCCTCCTTGGGCTGGTAGTACATTGGTTCCAGCTGTCACAAGAATCACCTCCAGATCCAGTGGGAAAAGGAGCCTCCATTTTCCCCCCCACGCTCTTAGGGGTGGAAGGAATATTCTGGAATCTTCCCAGCAGACTGCACCTCACACCCTGCTGGCTAGAACTCCACCACAGGCTTAGGTGTGAATCAGCCACCAGCAGTAACTGGAAAGGAAAAGCCTCCTGGTCATGGGTGAGGGCACAGGGCTGGAGGAGGAGGTGTGCACGGAGGCAAAGTGGAGCCCGCTGGAGGTGAGAACCAGGCCTGCAGGGTGCCAGGCCACGCCCCCAGCAGTGGGTGCTTGGGTGCAGTCACAGGATTGGGGTTCTCCAAGCAGGCCTGGCTCGAGGGAGAAAAGAGGTATTTACTAGCAAGTGCTTGTGGTGCTGGACAGTGGGAGCCATGTTAGGTCAGACAGAGAGGACAGAGGCCAGGCAAGGGCTGTGTGCAGGAGGGTGGCCCTTCTAAGCAATCCAAGTCAAGGGTGGGAAGATTATTCTGGCTTGTGTCCTTGGCCAGGGTCCCATGGTAATACTTGGCTGTCTGGTCTCTTGTGACTGAGGCACAGGGGAGAGCTGGGCCTGGTCTGTGTTAACAGCGGGTGCTTTTTTTATTGTGCTAGGAATCGAACTCAGGACCTTGCACTTGCCAGCAGGCACTTAAGCCACTGAGCTGTAACAGCAGATGTTAAGGACAAGGAGACAGCAATGAGGATGGAGTGGGGTGGCCTCAGGCGGAGCACCAGAAGTGCAGACAAGGAGGCGGTGGTCGGGGTCACCTTCAGGGCTGGCACAGGCTTTCCTGTGCGGAGAAAGGCAGCTTTGAGGGCAAGAGCCACGGTGCCTAGAGAGGCAGAGAGGGGCCGGGGCAACTCAGGCTGTCCCAGCCGCCCAGCACCCTGCGTCCTGTTCCTAGCAGCCTCTAGATGAATTTTCCCCTTGGATGTATTCTGGCAAATTCTTTCCCTGCCACTAGAGAATCTCTGGAAATTTGCAGTTTGTCAGTGTATGATCAAGTCTTGTTCCTGGCAAGGAAACTTACGGGTCACAGCTCCTACCTGTCTCAGCCTCGGGCTCCCGGAGGGCTCTCCTGTCCCTCCCCTGGTACCCGTGTGGCTGCTTCTGCTGGTCCCTGCTGCACGGCTTTGGCGGGCTGGAGGGCGGTACAGACGGCCACTTGTCACCTGCCCTGCCCCTCTACTTGTAGAGAAACTGAGTCCAAGTAGTGTGTCCCCTGGGCCCCTCGCAGAGACAACGTGGGTCCCGAGCAAACCTCGTCAGCCTGTCGCTTTGTGTCCCCGCAGGTGACAGCCTGCTGCTGGTGAAGAACCCGCCCCCAGCCCCTCCGCAGCCCCAGCCGCACCCGCAGGGCCTGCCCGCGCTGGCGGTGCCCGAGACGCCCGGCGGCCCTTCCGGCCGCGCGCTGCTGGACGACAGCTTCGCGGTGCTGCCCGGGGAGCGCAGCGCGGGCGAGGCGCAGGCGGGCGCGGAGGGGGGCGCGGGCAGCGGCCCCAGCGGGGGCCCGGGCGCGGGGGGCGGCTGTGGCAGCTGCTGCCCGGGCGGCCTGCGGCGGAGCCTCCTGGCGCACGGCGGCGCGCGCAGCAAGCCCTACTCGTGCCCGGAGTGCGGCAAGAGCTTCGGGGTGCGCAAGAGCCTCATCATCCACCACCGCAGCCACACCAAGGAGCGGCCCTACGAGTGCGCCGAGTGCGAGAAGAGCTTCAACTGCCACTCGGGGCTCATCCGCCACCAGATGACGCACCGCGGCGAGCGCCCCTACAAGTGCTCGGAGTGCGAGAAGACCTACAGCCGCAAGGAGCACCTGCAGAACCACCAGCGGCTGCACACGGGCGAGCGGCCCTTCCAGTGCACGCTGTGCGGCAAGAGCTTCATCCGCAAGCAGAACCTCCTCAAGCACCAGCGCATCCACACGGGCGAGCGGCCCTACACGTGCGGCGAGTGCGGCAAGAGCTTCCGCTACAAGGAGTCGCTCAAGGACCACCTGCGCGTGCACGGCGCGGGCCCCGGCCTCGGCGCGCCCCCACGGCCACTCCAGGCACCGCCCGAGCGGGACTAGGGCTGGGCGCGGGCGGCGAGGGCTCCAGGCGCCTTCCCGCCCTCTCGCCCGCCGCCAACCGCTGGGATTGCACTCCAGACAGGGTCCCCCAGGGCCAGGCAGGGCTGTCCCAGACCTGGCCAGCCCGAACGCACAGCCTAGCGCATCTCCTAGAGCGGCCGGGGAATGCCAGAGGATAGTCGGGGACTGGGGCAGGGCACGCGCCCCCACAGACCACCTAGCCATTGTGTGGGGGACCCCACTGACCGCGGGGGCTGCAGATGTGTTGAGGGAAGCAAATGGGAGTTTTGACACCGGCTTGAAATAAGCAAGACAGGCCCTAAGGGCGAGTAGGGGGCGCCCTGGAGAGGGAAGTGAAGGTGCAATCGGAGGTGCGCTAAGGGTGCTATCCTCGCCAGGATGACACTGCCTCGCGTTTCAATGGCGCTTTATACTTTGTAACAAGTTTTCTATCCGTTATCTCTTTTCACCCTCAGCCTCTCCCTCTGAGAGGTGTGATAGGGTTTTCCTCACGTGGTAACTGAGGAGAGGGAGACGCAGGGAAGATGGGGTCCCCACCGTCACCCCACAAGGGCATGGTGAAGTCCCCGTGGCACACACTGCCTACCTCCGTCCTCCGGGGACGCTCTTGCCTTCCTGGTCTCTCTCCTCTCCCTTCCCACCCCTTGGCCACCCGTCTCCTCTCAAATCAGAAGCATCAGGGGCCAATTCCTCGGGTTACTGGGAACAGGGAACAGACTGGCTACAGAAATGCCGGGCGGGTGCCCAGGTAGTAGCGCCCTGTACTCAGGCCTGCCCCCACCTCCAGCCCCTGACCCCTCAGCCTGCTGCAGCGGCAGCTTTTCACTGCACAGGAGAGCTCTGCCCTCCAGAGGCAGCGGTGCTCTGGGTCCAAACAGCCATCAAGGAATAAATCTGCCCAGGAGAGCCGGGCAGGTGGGTGCTAGAGTCTGAGCCCCAGGCCCTCTCCTGTCCCGACTCTCCCAATTGGTGCTATGTGTTCACTGACCATATCTGTGGACAAGGACACAGACCCTACTGTCTTCTGCCCCTGCAGGCGCCTTGGGAAGTGCCCAAAGGACTCCCTTTCTCACTGGTGCACTGCCCCATGGCTCAGGGCGTTGTGGCCCTGGGGCCACACAGTTTCCATTTCAGCATCTTGCATGGCCAGGCGCTGGGGTGGGGTGCACGCCCCAGGATCCTTGTTTGTGTCAAAAACGGCTTTTCCGCTCCTCCCGTGGATTCTGCTTCTCTCCCTGGAGCGCAGTGAACCGCCACCACGGGGTGGCGCTGTGTTCGGTGGCGCCACGACCGAGCGCCCTGCTTGTGCCCTCCTGCTCCTCCGAGTTGCTCCACTTTCCTGATTTTCTCCTGTTTCTTTTCTGTCCTTCCTTCCTTCCTTCCTTCCTTCCTTCCTTCCTTCCTTCCTTCCTTCTTTCTTTCTTTTTTTTTTTTTTGCTGTGCAAAGGGAATTCCTGAAATTAAATAAAAGGTAATCCAGATTGCAGACTGCATGTTCACCGAGCTGGAGGGTTTTCCAGCGTGGCACCTACAGTAAAGCCTCACTGAACTGGAATCCAGTCCACTGGGATGCTCTTATTTCTTCATTCTTTGGAAAACAAGGCAAGATGAGAGTTGAAACAGTCAGGATTCAGTGGAGTTCTGGGAGGGCAGGGGGGACTCGGGTTCAGGGGTTGGTTGGAGGAGAATGTTATGCTCCTTTCCAAAGCTGATGCAGAAGATATTTTCATAATCTAAATCATGGTAAATATGATCCAGTTTGGGGGAGAATCAATATTGAGATATAGGTTGAAAACATTTGAACATCTAGCTTGAGCCTGATCCCTTTGTCTTACCCCCAGAAAACTGATTCCCAAAGAAATGTAGTGACCTCAGCTTCCTGGAGCTTTGTGTGGGGGATCCTGCCGCACCAAGGGCTATGGGCTGCACTGTGAGTGGCTACAACCCTAGCACAGGCCTGAGAGTCCCTGGGAAGCTCTGTCCCCAGGCCTGGTGAAGATGGTGACACTCAGGGAACTGGCAGTTCATGCCCTGAAGCAGGGGAGGGGTCCTGCTTTGGAGGTAGATTTTTATTTTCCTTTTAGAAAATGTGTGTGTGTGTGTGTTTAACTTTTGATGAAAATATTGATGCATGTAGTAAAAATTCAAATAGTAAAGATAAAAAAAAACACACACACACAAGAAGAGTAAAACTCTTTCCCATGAAACTACCCCCATCCACTGCCTAGGGCTGCTTCTGCCTCCTTCCTAACCTGTGTTAGGTGTCTCCGCTGATTTACTTCCCTGTCTCAGGGTGTGCTTTCTGAATTTCCAGTCCCTGGTAGCGTGGAGGTTTCCAGTGGAGATGTCTGGGTTGTAGAGCTCCTTTCTCGGCTCTGCCACCAGATTACTGGGCACAGGCAGGGTCCTGTTCAAAAGAGCACAGAGATACAGGGGTGCTGGAGTGGGCGGTCAGTCAGCTCAGCCAACTTGCTGCTCCTGGCCTCAGGCTCTTATGTGTCACTGTTGAGAGACAGGATGAGGTTGAGGATGGATGGACCTCAGGGTCATTATTCAACACAGAGTGGACACCTGTGAAAAAGCAAGTATAAGATGCAGTCTTTGTCCTCTGTGAACCTGGGATCAAGCAGGAGAGAACGAAATCACTGGAAAGTGTACGGCTTCGTGAAGGTGGAGACTTGGAGAATCGCATCCTGGATTTCCTTTACTGCACACTGTAAGGACATCAGACAAAGCCAGGGACACTAGAGAAGCCAAAACTAAGTCTGGGGCTGGGGACATAGCTCAGCAGCACAGCGCCTGCCTGGCAAGCACAAGGTCCTGAGTTTGACTCCCTGAACCAAAAAAAAGAAAAAGACTTTAGTCTGGGTTCTTGAGTCCTATTCTGCTGGGTCCCACCCTACCAAGTGGCCGCAGCTGCACCATGAATGTAGCTGGCCCAGGACAGGCCCCAAGAGTGTCATGTCCTAAGCTCTCCCCCTGGAACTGATCAAAGATGGTGACACTCAGGACTTTGTTTTTGCTAAATTTTAGCACGTGCTAGAGTGGGCACCACTGGAGCCCCTGCATTTGGAAGCGGAAGACAGAACCATATGAGGGAACTGGCGAAATGGCAGTAGCATTGGCTGGATGGTGGGTGATGGGAGAGCAGGAATGCAGAGTTTTCTAGGCATCAGGCAAAGTGTCATGGAGGAGTTCAGGCCGGCAGCGTGAGTTGGAGGGAAGGGAGGGAGGCGGTAATGAGGGGTAAGGATAAGACTGTAAGGAAGCAGGCTGGCCTGGCCAGAGCAATGGAGTGTGATGTTATAGGTGCACAGTTGGATGGGAGGCACAGCCAGGCCAGAGAGGGCCTTGAACACCCAAACTGTCCCAAAGACAGGCTGCGGATGAGGCTGGGACCCGCTGCCCCAGCCCCCTGGAGCTCAGGTCTCAAAGGAGGTTGGTAAGGGCACTGGCTTGGTTACTTTTCTTGCTGAGACAAAATACCCGACACTTGAAGTTAAAGGAGAAAAGGTTAAAAGTAAACTACAGGGAAATGATGTAATCATGGATTTAGGTACCACAACTAGCTGTCAGATCGTCCTTGGCTACCGGGTATTGGCAGGGGGTAAGGAGCAAAAGTAGGAGACTTCACACCAGGTGTCCAGCCTCTGCCTGTCGGTGCCCCTGACTGTTAGGGTTATAAAATGTGCAAGAGGGCCAGCTGCTAGTGAAGACCATCTCTGCATTAGCCCAGGTGGTTGAGGTAAGCGGGGTTTCTTTGATTTTCCCCATAAGGCACATATTCTGAAAGTCAAAGGGGGGGTCTCATCTCAGCCTACCACAGCAAAGGGCCTAACAGATTAGCCATCACTGTTCTTTAAAGACCTCAAAGCTGGGTGAGGTGGCGCATGCTTGTAATCCCAGCACTGGGGAGGCTGATGCAGGAGGATCATTGCGAGCTCAAAACCAGCCTGGGTTACAAAGTGTGCTCAAGGCCAGCCTGAACTGCATAGGAAGACCCTGTCTTGAAAACAAAAAAACCTCGAGCTGTTCTCACCACCAGGGATTTCTCAGAGTTCACTGTCTCGACCCTTCCCAATCTTGCATCTCTCCGCCTCTGAGGAGTAGCTCTGCACCTCTGTTCTGAGCTCCTGTCTCTCCGAGGATATCCAGGGAAATCACTGAATCCAATATTTTATGGAGAGCAATTTTGATTTATCTGCCAACCTTCTGTTTCCAAGACAAACCTTTGGGCTTCTTTTTCCACACACACACACAAAGCCAATAAATTCCCTAAACAAAATATTCTCTCCCTAAGAGGAATTTTATACAAGTTTTTAACCAATCAATCAATTGAAGAAGATTTGAAGAAATTTTACATTAACACCTTCAAAATTCAAAATGTGGAAAAAGAATATGCAATAAAAAAATCTAGCCAGATGTGGTGGCCACACCTGTTATCTCAGCTACTCAGGAGGCTGAGGCAGGAGGATCACTTGAACCCAGGAGATTAGAACTAGCCTGAGCAACACAGCAACATCCTGTATGGAAAAACAAAAGCAAACAAAAATCTAGAAGCATTAAAGCTTCAGTTCTCACAACCAAAAACGTGTATGTTCCAATACTCCCTTTGGGGGCAGAAATAGTACAATACTGTAATATTTTAATACCTTGTTCTTTGCTTTCATCCTTTTCAATATCTAGGTAATCATCCCAAGCAGTACATTAAAAACCCTGTTTTGTTTTTGCACCTATGTATTTTTCATTAAGTAGATGGAGCTGATACACTCTATTGCTTCCTTGCCAGACTTCCCAAACAGGCCTGTGTCCTGACCATGTCCAAGCCACACACAACTTATGCCTGTCTTTTCCTCACATTCTGGGCCCTTCCATGTGGTCTGGAAAACAGAGGACCATAATACTGTTATCAGAGTCTTTCTGATCACAATCATTATAGGCTGATGGTCAGCCAAGGAGAATGAGGAAATTTCTGGAAGGAATTTAGAACCATTCATAGACTCAAGAGAACGGTCAAGCAGCCAATCCTGAACCCACATGATGGTGTCTATAGAGCATCTCTGTACATTGGAATCATTCTTCCCAACAACTTACTTGAAGACATGGAGGACAGCACTGTTCCTGATCGATAGGGTCATGGCCTCCTCAGAGAGGGAATGAGCCTGTTCCCTCAGCTCATTTACAAAAATCTCAGGGACGGCCTCATGTCAGTATAGCTGAGGTCACATGGCCCTCCCAGCTCAGTGACTGTGGCCAGGAGAATCAGGTGTTATGATTGAGTTAGGGGCTCTTTAGTTACTGTGACCAGGTTTAAATTACCACATACAAAGATGGCGGCACACATGTGAATTACATGGTGGGAGCCTAGGGAGGAGCATTTCTCAGCAGGAAGGACACAAATGTCATGCCCAGAGGAAGAGAGATAGGCAGACTGGCGGTGTCAGTGGGTGTTGGGTCCCACACAGACATACACAGCAGGAAAGGCACATTGAACCAAGGGATGTCCATTCTAGGATTCTTGCTGGCCTGGAAGCCTAGTAGTGGGGGGCTACTAAAGTGTGGAGGAACACAAGCCTTGGTTCCTGCCACCTAGAGACATGCAGGTTAGTGAGGGACAGAGCAGAAAAAGCCATCACGGAGTGGAATTTCAGCTGTGAGTCTATATACTTTCTTAACTAAAAGAGTTCGGCATGTATGTATGTAGGTCTATATGTTAATATGTGTATTGTAAACCATGCATACAATATAAAGTTTAAGGCATTAGAGAAACATTTTGAAAGACCGTCTCATTACATAGTCCAATTATATATAGCCCAGGTCATTATATAGCCCAGGCTGACCTTGAACTTGCTCTCCTCCTGCCTCGGCCTTCCAAGTACTGGGATTACATGCATGTACAGTTTGAAACTATAATTTTTAATTAATCTATACTATTTGTTTCCATTGCAGACTTTTCTGTGTCTTTTTTTTTGGCAATTGATTTTGATTTTTTGATTTTTGGAGGGGGTTTGTGACAGGATCTCATTTATGTAGCCTTGAATTTGCATGTAGCCCAAGGGGCCTTTCTTTCTGCCTCAGCCTCCCAAGTGCTGGGATTACAGGCGTGCAACACCATACCTGGCAATTTTCCATCTCTAAAATGGATGAGATGATGTCTAGGATTCCTCTCATTCTACAGATCTGTCAATGATGACACAGGTACAAAGAGTGTTTATTTTCTTGATTCTTCTCCTACCACTGCCGCTGATGGGAGTAACTGCAAATCACATTTGGAAGTTTTGTAAGATGTGTGTGTCAATATTTGAGCGTCAGTGGAAAGGACAAATGGATGCCTGCTAGAGACACAGCAAAATGACATTTATCTTGGTGAGCTCGTTGTGCCCTATGAGGCTTGGATCTTGCAAAGTCAGAGCAGCAGTAAGAAATCACCTTCTTTTGAGTCCTTGCTGTGTGCTGTGCACTCAGCTACATAAACACTTCATGCAAATTATTTCTTCCAGTCCAATGAGGACCCTAGAACAAGGTGTACACATTCTCAGTGAGAACAAGGTCAGTAAGACAGAACGTAAATCCTCCTACCCGGTGAAAGAGCTGGAGTCAAAGAATAATAATGGCCCGGTGTGATGACACACGCCTATAATCCTAGCACTTGAGAGGCTGAGGCAGGAGGATCACTGTGAGTTTGAGGTCAGGCTGGGCTATATAGAGTGTTCAAGTCCAGCCTGGACTACATAGCAAGACCCTGTCTCAAAGAACAAAGAACAAGAACAAAGAACAAAGAAGAAGAGGAGGAAAAGGAAGAAGCAAGAGGAGGAGAAGAAGGAGGAAGAGGAGTGAGCACAAACCCCCCCAGGTCTCTTCCTCTCCGACAGATGCTATTCTAAGGACTTGACCGCAATCCACTCATTCAATCCACACGCATCTAGGAGCTAAGCATTATTACTGTTCCCCAGTAATAATAACCAGGCAGTTAAAGCCTTGCCCAAGGTCCACATCTAGTAACTCTCACTCTCCCTCCCTAAATCACTCTGCAAGCCTAGGCAACTGGAAGCCGGGCCGCTGCTAGAAATCTGATCTAAGCTCTTTTCCACAGTCCCAGGCTCAGCTGCAGGGAAGCTGAATCATGCTGACTCTTGAGAGACAGATGTATCCATTTAACAACTGCCAGGGCTGGCTGGACAGCCGCATCCATCTGACCCACGTTGTCCCCTAGCAGCTGCGTGGGAACGTGCACCATCAGATGGCCACCCGGGGAGCTGGAGCTGGAACAGAAGGATGAGTTCTATGGGTGAACTAACGTGACAGCCGCAGGGCCCTATGTCCTAATCTGATTGTCTCCACGGATGTGAGACATCTCTCTGTGTCTGATGACAGTAAGGAAAGGTCGCACCTGGCAGGCCCTGGGTGGCTGAGTGGTCTCAGGCCAGCCCATTCTTCTTTTAGATTTGCTAATGACTCAGTCAAGCCCTGTCTATCTGGTTGCCCTGGAAATCATGCTTTTTCTCAGATGATTTTTTCTTACCCTTACTCTCTCATTCCCCACTCAATCATTCAAAAATGTTTGTGAGCCCTTCTCAGTACAATAAATGGCAGCTTCTGGGAAAAGACAGTTTAGTGGAAGAGACGTGTAAACCAATAATAAATAAACATGATAGTGATAGATGTTAGGAGATATTTCCAACAGGTGATGAGACTGAGATTCTACTGAAGTAGAATCCAAGCTGAATTCTACACGTGCAGAAGGACCCAGTTCAGTGAAAGTTACTTCCTGCTCATTTTAACAGTTCTTGCTGCGTGTGATGCTGCAAGCCTGTAATGCCAGCACCCTGCAGTCTGAGGCAAGGGGATCACTATAAGTTCAAGGCCAGCCTGGGCCACAAAGTGAGACCCTGTTTTTCTTTTTAAGTTTAGTTCTCGAAGATCAAATAAACAATGAAAAGGTTAGTTCTCAGAAAAAGCACCTCAGGATTTTGTTGGTGGCGGCAGTTCATTCCACTCTCGCTGTTTCTAGAGAGACAAAGTTGTATCACCTCGGTAAGTGAGCTGTAGCAATGGTGCTGGTTTTGAGTTTTGTTTTTTTTTTGCGGTACTGGGGATCGAACTCAGGACCCTGCGCTTGCTAGGCAAGCACTTATTCCACTGAGCTATATCCCCAGGCCCTGGTTTTGAGTTTGAAGTACGTGGCGAGCGAATGATAATGTGGCCATGCTTTCCACATCAAAACTCCGCACACATCTTTTTTTTTTTTTTTTTTTTTT
>PVLD010003469.1:0-35174 GCA_004027595.1 Dinomys branickii | reverse complement strand
ATGGTGGATTTTCCAGCTGATTTTATTACCATAATTAATAGAATCTAGTGGGTTGACCTGGGCCCTTGACCCTACACTGTTGCTATGGAAAAGCCAAAAAACGAGGTAAGTGTTCGGAATAAAACAACTTGCCACTTGGGACCATATCTCAAATCCTCAACTAGGTTACATGTTCTTGTCTCCGGGCAGAGTCTGAGTTTTATACATTTTTAAATCCCACAAAGTATTTATCAGAGTGTTGGGCACACACAGACACAACAAAGGCCCTTGGACTTGGCAGAAATTCGGAACCTGCCCTTGACTTTGAGCCCTCAGGCACATTTTCAACCGCACGACCTGGAGTCCCAAGCTGCAGGTCACCCTCCTGCCGCACGGGGGCGCAATGGAAATCCTGCGCGGTGGGACGGGCGTGCGGGGCCGTCTTGGGCCGGGGAGGGCCCGGCTCCCAGAATGCACTTCGTATCAACACGGCGGCGCGGGTGGTCGAGGAGGTCTGGCACCCGGCTGAGTGCAGGCTGCGCGAGGGCTGTGCGGCGGGTCCGGCATTGAGGAGCGACTGAAGTCATGGCGGAGTCGGCGCCTTCCCGGGTAGGAGGCTCTCGCCGGGGCTGGACGGCGTTCGCAATGGCGGCGCCGCTGCCCAGGGCGGAGCTTCGCGGTGGACTGGGGCGGAGGCTCGGTTTCCCTGGCTGCCCTGGCCGGGCGGACACCCAGTTTCCCCGCGCCCCCCGCGCCGTCGCCCTTTGCCTCGCACATGGGGCTCAGCGCCTGGGCGCTCAGCGCCTTCGCCCAGTAACTTGTGCAAACCAGCCGGGCGTGGTGGCGCACGCCTGTAATCCCAGCACTCGGGAGGCTGAGGCAGGAGGATCGCTGCGAGTTCGAGACCAGCCTGGTCTGCAAAGTGAGCTCAAGGCCAGCCTGAACTGCATAGCGAGACCCTGTCCAAAACGACAAAAAACAAACAAACAAAAACTTGTGCACACCTGGTGTCACGTTCTTGGGTTTGTGACTGTGCCCCCCCAACCCCACTTTCTCCTTCGTGTCCAAGGAGACCCCGTTTCCGAGTTTCGGTAGGGGCGCTGCTCTCGAGCCCGCGGGGTGGTCCGGAGACCCCGGACTCGGCTCGCTTGGGCCCTTATGCGCGACCGGTGCTTTTACCTGCTGCGCCTGCGGGTCTCGGTCCTCCGCTCGCGGCCCAAGTCGAAGTCACCGGGGTTCCCTCTGCTGGGGTCCTGTGGTGTCAGCACGGTGGAGTGGCTGGCTTTTGTTTGAGAAGTCGTGGAGCGTTCTCCCTCTCCGCTGTCCTAAGGTCTAGACCCCGGAGCTTGGTGTGAGGACATCCTGGGTGTGCAGTCGGGAAACTTAGGCAGCCCTGTTCGTCTCTCTGGGACTCTGTTTAACTGTGGGTTAAGAGTGTTAGGTTAGTGGGTGACTGATCTGTAAGGTTCCTTACAGCTCTGACATCCTCATGCTTTTCCAGAGCTGTGGTTAACATAATACGAGAGAATTTACTGTGGGAAGGGTGGACGGAGCCGAACTGGTTCTCGTGCAGGCTGTTTTTCATCCAGAAACACTTTCAGAATCACGCAAATCCTGTGTGAGAGTGGAGGACTGAGGTGATCCTTCACCACTAGCAGGGTGCACTGTATTTGAGTCTTAAAGGAAGTGGATAAAAAGTAAGGGAGGGATTGGTTGACTTATCACTGCATTTGCTTTCAAGATAGCAGTTAAATTGGGAAGACAGCACCCATATGTCCGCAGTATTGCCCTTCTCTGACACCTTTAAGCTCAGTAGCTCAAATCAAAGACGTGGCTTTTCCTCAAGACCAGAACAGTACTAGAGGGCGCAGGAGGACCCTGCCAGAGTGCTCGTTGCTGGGGGGTCGGTCATTCTACGGTCACTGATGTCACCAACAGACTTTGTTGAGAGGAAGTCTTAAAGATCCAGCAACATCCACATTATGCTTTGAATAACTTGTGGGTCTGTTGTTGTGGAACACCGTGCTTGAGCATGTTTCTGTTCTCAGACGTTCTCTCTTCAGATGAGGATCTGTGTCTCTAGACTGAGTAGTGCACTGATGGAAACAGCTAAAAACGCTGAGGAAAAACCTACATAAGTGCATTGAGATGCATAAACTAAATGAGAGACCTAAAACTAAATGAGAGCGTGGACTTTCAGGGAAGGGGAGCTCTTATGCCAGCGGCCAGGGGCTTTTCTGAATGTAGACTTAGGTGACCCAGCAAATAGTTCAGAGCCTAAGGTGGAGCATCTAAGAAGTCCCCTGTCCTAATCTCATAAAAGCTGAGGGTTCAAAGGCCAGTGTTCTAAGGTTGAACTGAAGGTGAACTCTTTCTCCTAGGTGATTATAAAAAAAAAAAAAAAAACAACTTGCCAAACATTGGCACTGAGAGTGGGTATGAGGATGTGGGTTTATTGCCTAGGTTTTTTTTTTTTTTTTTGTCTTTTTGAGACAGGGTCTCACTATGCAGTTCACGCTGGCCTTGAGCTCACTTTGTAGCCCAGGCTGGTCTTGAACTTGCAATGATCCTCCTGCCTCAGCCTCCCCAGTGTTGGGATTACAGGCGTGCACCACTACGCCCAGCTCAAATGAAAGTTCTAAGAAGAAAAATATAATTAAAATTTAAAAGGCTGTGGAAAAGCTTTACTTAGCATGATAAAATACTGGAGGTAGAGAAATTATACAGAACGCGACACGGAGTAAGAAGAGATGGGAAGAATGACAAGGTGAGAGGTGGGAAGGTGGAATGAGAAAAGCCAAACTCATCTATGGCATCAGGATTCCAGGAGGAAAGCATGTAGCACTCACTGTCCTGGAGACTGTGTTTGCCAAGTAGCTCAAGGCGCGTGGTACTGTAGGACTGATAGCAAAACATAGAAAGTCAGTGGATATCCATCAGGAGCAATACAGAGAAACCCTTGCCTGTGCACATAATCCTGAGAGCACAAAATACAAGACGGACTTCTTACAAGCAACCAGGCAGAAAGGCTCAGTTTTACATGAAGGCAGTGTGGGCCAGCTTCTCAACAGGAAGGTCGCACTCTTATTTAGGATATCGTCAGTGGGTGGACAGAAAATACGTAATTATAATCCCAGTTTTATATGCAACCAAAGCTTTATCTAAAACAAGAGTAAAATAAAGACAGTATCAGATAAAACAATTTGCAGCCAGATGTGGTGGCACCTGCCTGTAATCACAGCATTTGAAAGGCTGAGGCAGGAAGACTGTGCAAGCTTGAGGCCAGTGTGGGTTACATAGTGAGTCCAAGGCCAGCCTGAGCTACACAGTGAGGCCTTGACTTAATGAACAACAACAAAAAAGCTAGTACAGTCCTTAAAGGATGCATTTCATATAAATGGAAAATCGTCCTGTGTGGAAAGACTAAAAATGTAAGAAAATGTGATAATTTATGAAAATGGGTAAATTTAAACAAATACTAGCTAAAGCAGCAGTAGTTTCATATAACGTTAAAAGCAAAGAGAATTCAAACACAACATCCACATGGTAGTAAGGAAGAGATGATCAAAATTCACGTGTTTAAAGTCTTCAAGTATGCTTCTTATTTCTAGGATAGGGCCAGGGACATAGCTCAGCGGTACAAGCGCCTGCCTGGAAGCACAAGGTCCAGAGTTTGATTCCCGGCACCAAAAAAAAAAGAAAGAAACATTTCTAGGACAATTATTAAAAGACTATATAAGTTACAAATTACTGCATAACTTATACATTAGTGTGTGTGCTGCCGAAGCAAGCACCATAACTTACAAATTAGAAGGGAGGATAAGAGAGGAAGAAAACAGTTAAAAGAAGGCAACAGAAGGTGAAGGAAGGGATAAATGGTACAAAAAGGGAAAAAATAAATCAATAGTCATAATAAATATAAATGATCTAACAGTCGTGCGCCACCATGCCTGGCCTGAGTAACAATTTCTGATGGCAGAGTGAAATCTGTCCTCCTCCCCCTGAAGGTGGAACCCATAGTAAGCATGGTGTGGTGAATATCTTCCCAAACCTTTCTGTGTGCTGACACAAACACACACATACACTTTCTCTTCAGGAAGATGGGATAATAATAAATGTATTTTGGCAAAAGTTGGATTTTTCATCCACTAGTGTGGGGTGAATAACTTTCCAGGCCATATTTAAGTCTTTCTAGTGCTTGTACAGTATTGTCTTTGGTTGTGCCTTGATTTATGTAGCGAGTCCTATATTAGTAGAGCTGGGATCTAGCTCAGCAGCACAGTGCCTGCCTGGCAAGTGCAAGGTCCTGAGTTCGATTCCTGCCCCCCCCCCAAATAGACATCCAAGTTATTTCCAGTCTTTGACTATTGCAGAGAGTTAACCAGTAGTCATCTTTGTTTGGATGTAGTAAAATGCTATGCCATTTCTTTCAGTAAGATGGACTCCCTAAGTGGAGCTTTAAGGAGTCTTCAGACATGCCCCTCCCTGAGGGGTAAGCATGTGCTGTGAGGCTTCGGTGTGGCAGCTCCGGGTGGCTTCCCTCCTCCCTCCTGTACACGTCCTTCTGGGGGTGCAGAGGCTCCCTGGAGGTGCTTACGGCCCCAACTGCTGGGGCAGTTCTCTGCCCCTTTGCCCCTGCTTGCCTGCGTCTCTTTCATAAATGATTTAGTCTGCAGCCTTACTTTGGGATTACTGTTTTTACTTCAGAGGAATTTCCTGTTTGTTTCTATACTTTGCTTATGGTATTTTTTGACAGCTAACATTTTTTCCTTGACATTTTAAGTTCTCCTTACTGAGCTCCAGCTCACCTACAGTAACATTTGCTCTGTACATTAAGAGTTCGGTGTGTTTTGACAAAACAGCCATTGAATGACTAAGGTGTAGAAAGTTCCACAGTCCCAGAAAGTTCTGTCGCGTTCCTCTGTGACCCGTCCCCCAGTGTTTGACCAACACTGACCTTCCTCTCCCACTAGTTCTCTCCCCAAGCGTCATGTAAGTGGATCGCATGGTACAGCTTTTGTGTCTGGCTTCTTTTACTTAGATGTGTTGTCTCTGCTCTGTTGCTTTTTTATTGCTGAGTAGTATTCTGCTGTGTGGAGAGCTAGTTGCCTAGCGCTGCGGTAGCAGTGCTGTATCACAGGCAGTGGCTTCAACAACAGAGCCGTGTTGTCTTTCCAGCCCAGAGGCCAGAGGTGCAGCCAAGGTGTATGCAGGGTCCCTCCTGTGAAGTTCCTGCCTTTCCTGTGGGAAAGGCCCCTAGCACCCCCACGTATATTTCTGGTTGGTGGTAGCGGAACTCCGGCTCTGCCTCCATCTTCAGATGGCCATGTGCCTGCATGTCTTCTCGTCATCATCTGCGGGTGTCTGTCCACGCTTCCCTTGTATAAGGACACTGTCACCCACCATAATGATCTCATGGTTCCCGGGAAAGAACCTGTTGTAAATGAGGCCCCACTCTGCTCTCCCCGCACCAGAGAGATGAGCGGACCACGATTTGCTTACTCACTTAGGAGCTGATGGATGTTCGCATTGTCCCCATCATGCTAGATAACTCAAAGCAGAGAGGAGGGGACACCAGGTGTACGGGCTCCCCTCAGCCCTGTGCTCTATGGGAAGTGGAGGCTGCGCGCCTCCCGCTTGGCGTGGGATTGCTTCCTTGGCTTGGCGCTTGGGAGTGCCGCTGTCTGACTGACCCCGGGCCTTTGATCCTCAGCACAGGAGAAAGCGGCGCTCAACACCGTTGACCTCTTCCATGCCGCCTTCACAGACAACAGAGAAAAGTCCATATTTCCAGACCACAGAAATCTCGCTGTGGACCGTGGTGGCTGCTCTTCAGGCTGTGGAGAAGAAGATGGAGTCCCAGGCCGCCAGGCTGCAGAGCCTGGAGGGCCGCACGGGGACGGCCGAGAAGAAGCTGGCCGACTGCGAGAAGACGGCCGTGGAGTTCGGCAACCAGCTGGAGGGCAAGTGGGCCGTGCTGGGCACGCTGCTGCAGGAGTATGGGCTGCTGCAGCGTCGGCTGGAGAACGTGGAGAACCTGCTGCGCAACCGGAACTTTTGGATCCTGCGGCTGCCCCCAGGGAGCAAGGGCGAGGCCCCCAAGGTAGGCCCCTGGGACACTCCGAGTTGGGCCTGCAGAAGCCCAAGGTTCTAAATTGCTGGCTTGGCCTTTATGGTGCTGTCCAGGCGCTCACTGCTGTTTGTGATTTCAGGTGTCCAGGGCCCTGGAGAACGATGCTGCCTGCTTCTCCGAGCAGGAGTGGGAGAGCCTGGCTGACTGGCAGAAGGAGCTCTACCGGAAGGTCATGGAAAGCAACTACGAGGCGCTGGTCTCCCTGAGTGAGTGCTTCCCGTTGTCCCCCCACCCCCCTGTGCCCCGCCCTCCTTCTGGCCCCGCCTGTGGGGAGTGGGGGCGCCCCCTGCTTCTGGCCATGCCCGCTGGTGCCCCGCCCTCCTGGCTCCTCTCCTGGCCTAGCTGGGAGAAGTACTCCTGATCCTTACATTGACAGAGACTTGGAAAGGTTTCTTGTGTCTCCTAAGTCACACAAGCGCCTCTTGCGAACATTCACTAGATGAGGTTCACGCCGCACAGCCCACCTAGCCCTTTCTCTCAGCCTTTGGATGGAGTCAGAACCAGTCACTGTCTCAGGATTCATTTGGAGTAGACTAGAAGTGCCGCATAGTCTGCCTGAATCTTTTTGTATAAACTACTACCTGTGACATAACAAATGCATTTTACTCCTGGATAAAATCTTCTAAAATGTAGGCCATGGAGAAGTACAGTGGTGCCTTAGTTCACAAACTTAACTTGTTACAGGATTTTGGAACAGATGGTCACATTCATGTTTGTGCAGGAAAGATGGCTGCGATCTTTGTCACCTAACACAGAGTTTGCAGACAACAACAAAATTTTGCCAAATGCTTTTGTTTGTGAGCCAAGTTGTTAAGCTCACAAAGCATTTGTGAGCTGAGGTGCTGCTGTACCAGGGAGGCCAGAGCGAGGGGAGGGAGCTGAGATGGGCTAGAGGTGACGGTGAGCTCAGCTGGGCCACACCCTGCCCTTGGGCTGCTTCACTGTCTGTCACAGCCTGACGTACCTGGCAATATCTCAGCACTGATGGAGTTAGATCCCTGGAAAGAGTCTTGCAAGACATCAGCTGAGCGCATGAGCGGTGCGGGGGTGCTGGCCCAGGGCCAGGCTGTAAGCCCACTCCCTCAGCCTAGTGCTCCTCACGAAGGGTGGTGGAGGCGCTGCGTCCGCCACTGCCTGGCCAGAATTGTGTCATTGTTCCAGAGCACTAGGGGAAAGTGACAGTGACAGTTGTCTTTGACCCCTCTGCGGAAGCTGTAGTGTTCCCATATCTTTTTTTTTGGTTTTGAGAATCGAACTCACGACCTCGAGCTTGTCAGGTGGGCGTGCCGCTGAGCTGTATCCCCAGCCCTGAAGCTGTGGTCTTAATTCCCTGCCCACGGTCATTTTCTTTGCGTGCAGTTGACCAGAGCATGATGAGCTTTTCTGTCTGCTCATGCTGTGCTGTTTTCAACCCAGAGGTCCTTGGCCAGCCAGAGGGAGAAGTGGAGCTGGGTACAGAGATGCTGGGTGACTTGGAGGAGGACGAGGGCCTTGTTGGTGCCCACCCTGGTGAGTGCTTCAAAATATTCTCTTCCCCTGCCACCCAGAGGTCCCACCTCAAAGTTGCCCTGCACTGCCTGTCCGCTGCCTCATCTGCAAGTGCTGGTTCTGTCACGTGTGCCTCAACTCCTGCCACCTTGTGGGGTCACAAAACCAGTGATCACTTGTCCATGTCCTGCAGCCTGGAGGATGTGACAGGGTCTGGTCAGAGGGAATGAGATGGAGAGGCGGGCAGAACAGGGGCCATTGAGCTGTGGGAAAGAAAGGCATTGGAAGTGGGCACAGGGCAGGACTCAGGAAGAGCCAGACGTGAGGATTTGTAGGCTTGCCATGTTTTTCTTTAATCATTCAAATTAGTCATTGTAACACTTTCCTAAATTAGGTTGTTATGGTGCAATTTTGAAATTCAGTACAGAGGTTAAGGTTGAGTTTGGAGAACTAGTGTTTGTAGCGTTGTTCTCATAAGAGTTTTCAGCCCAGCTGGGCGTGGTGGTGCACACCTGTAATCCCAGCACTTGGGAGGCTGAGGCAGGAGGATTGTTGTGAGTTTGAGACCAGCCTGGGCTACAAAGTGAGCAAGGCCAGTCTGAACTGCATAGCGAGACCCTGTCTCAAAAAGACAAAAAAAAAAAGTAGTTTTCAGCCCACATGTCTGACCTGAATATAAGTTTAGTTTTTACCAGTTTAGTTTGTACTTGGAGCCTAGTTAGTCTTGTCTCTCAGGTTGTGCTAATTCCTGTGGTCCCTGGAGCTTTGTGTTGAGCCCTTCGGGAGCATCCAGGTGTTTGCTAGGTCTGGAGCAGCTACAGATGCTGGAGTGTGATGTTCTCCTGTCTTCTTTGCAGATGAGGCCGCACTCATACCAGAGGTGCCAAGCCAGCCCGAGGGCTGCGTGTTCCCGGATGCAGCCGAGGAGGCAGGTGTCCTGGGCCCAGCGCAGACTGAGCTCTGGGATGGGCAGGGAGCTTCTGTTCTCTTGGAACCAGGCCCCAGGGATTCTAGCCTCAAGGCACCCCTGGAAGGCAGGGAAGACCCTGCCACTGGCAGAACTCTGGGCTGTTCCCCAAAGCAGAAGTCCCATAGACAGGCACAGGTGGACCTGGAATGTGGCCAGGGCCTGAGACCGACAGGGGACTCTTCCAGCCTTTATGAGTGTTCCGAGTGCGGCGTCAGCTTCTGCTACAAGCAGCAGCTGACTGCACATCTGCGGAGCCACTCGGGCTGGGCGTCTTGCCCTGCCACAGAGCCTGAGGAAAGCCTCAGGCCCAGGCCACGGCTCAAGCCTCAGGCAAAGAGGGCCAAGCTGCACCACTGCAGCGTGTGCCAGAGGAGCTTCAGCTGCAGGGTGAGCCTGGTGACCCACCAGCGCTGCCACCTGCAGGAGGGGCCCAGCACCTGCCCCCGCATCCAGGAGAGGTTCTCGCCCAACAGCCTGGTGGCGCTGCCTGGCCACATCCCCTGGCGCAAGAGCCGGAACTCCCTCCTCTGTGGCTATTGCGGCAAGAGCTTCAGCCACCCGTCCGACCTGGTGCGGCACCAGCGCATCCACACAGGCGAGCGGCCCTACAGCTGCCCTGAGTGCGACAAGAGCTTCGTCCAGAAGCAGCACCTGCTGCAGCACCAGAAGATCCACCAGCGGGAGCGTGGCGGGCCAGGCCCCGAGCCTGCAAGGCCCAGCGGCCGGCTGTAGGGTGCAGCCCCTCGCCCTCGGGGGCGGAGGGGGGCAGCATTAGTGCCCCCGAAACACTGTATGGAGCCGGGAGCCTGACTGCTTCTGGTCCACCTTCCCTTGCCCAAGTGCCGGGCTGAGCTCCAGGCTCTCCTGAAACCACGTGGAAGAGGAGGGACTGGCGCCTGCCTCTCCCGCACCTGGGCCTGCCCACCTGACTCCTGGTTCATAGGGCCAGGCGCCAGTTCCAGGGCTAGAGCCTGCCGTTCACTCTGCACAGGTGCAGCAGCCCAGCAGTGAACAGCTGCATGGCTGAGGACGAGGACGAGCTTGAGGCCTTGCCCTCCGTGTCCTTTTGTGTAGTCTGTGTTAAGGACAAGTAGGAGGAGTAATTCAGTGAGCAGCTTACCCCACTCAGAAGACTTTTTGAAGTTAGATTCTAGTTGATTTAAAACATGTAACGCTTGTTTTCTAAATTTCAGAAATTGTAGAAGTTGTTCCTAATTCAGGGACTGGGCCTGCCCTCTAGGAGGGAGTAGTTTATGGGGCTTTTAGCCCACCCATGCGCACTAGGGCCAGGGAGCAGAGACACAGCCGGCCTCCCAGCCCTGACACCACTGTCTCCAGAGGACCAAGAGGGAGAGGAGGAGGAGCCAGGCCCATGCTGAGGAGAGGCTTCTGGGAAGCAGCCCGGTGGGGTTCTGCTTCTGGGTGTGCCGGTGCCCCGGGCCCCTCCCAGCCCCACCGAGCTGTGTGTGCAGCCTCCTGGGGCTGGAAGCTTACTGGTCACTTCAGGGCGGTCAGCTTGGGGCAGCAGTGAGTTTGTTCCTGTTGCACCCGTCCCTCTGCAGTTGCTGAGTCACACTTTGCAGATCCTGCCCCAGTGAGAATGGAGACGCACCAGACACGGGGTCAGGAGTGCCGTGCTCGGCCCTTTCCTGAGCCAGATGGTGCTCTTGAGCTGGATGTGAACCTCCCCTGAGGTGACCTGCTGTTGCCTAGAATAAAACTTATTAGTTAAACCTGGGCTCATGTTGGATGCTTTTCTGTTGTCAAGATCAGTTTTCTAGGGCAGGGGCAAGTGCTTTTTTTTCTTTTTTTAGTGTTATTATAAACTTTATTTTCAAAGTTTGTTTAGTAAGGAGGGAAATAATAAGGTAGACAGGCACTGAAACCAGGGTAGGTGTTCGCATGCACACACGAGCAGTGTGGACTCATCCCCAGCCAGGCGTTCGCACACACGCACGGCGAGCAGTGTGGACTCATCCCCAGCCGGGCGTTCGCACACACACATGGCAAGAAGTGTGGGCTCATCCCCAGCCAGGCGTTCGCATGCACACACTATGAGCAGTGTGGACTCATCCCCAGCCGGGCATTTGCACACACACACACACACAGTGAGCAGTGTGGGCCCATCCCCAGCCGGGTGTTCACATGTGCACACGGTGAGCAGTGTGGGCTCATCCCCAGCCGGGCGTTCACATGCACACACGAGCAGTGTGGACTCATCCCCAGCCGGGCATTTGCACACACACGGTGAGCAGTGTGGGCTCATCCCCAGCCAGGCATTCACACGCACACGCAATGAGCAGTGTGGGCTTATCCCCAGCTGGGTGTTCGCACACACACGGTGAGCAGTGTGGACTCAGCTCCAGCCGGGCGTTCACACGCGCACACAATGAGCAGTGTGGGCTCATCCCTAGCCAGGTGTTCCCATGCACACACGATGAGCAGTGTGGACTCATCCCTAGCCAGGTGTTTGTTTGCACGCACACACGATGAGCAGTGTGGACTCACCCTAGCCAGTTCAGTTCTGCTCACACACTTAAAATACAAAGTACGTTTCAGTCTGTCAAGCTGACCACATTTATCACCAGGAAAGAAACTACTTTAGTTTCTGATTATGACCTCAATATCCTGGAACAGGAAAAGACGGAATGTAGATACCAGGAATCGAACTCAGGACGTTGTGTTTGCCAGGTAGGCACTTAGGCCACTGAGCCATATCCCCACACCTGGAATATAGATATTTGTCGCCATCAATTAAGAAAAATTAACTTTGCACAGCAATTTCTGTGTATCACTAGTTCACATGTGATTTAAAGGATTAAAATCTTAAAGCAGGTCTACTTGATGGTACAGACTGCCCCTACCATGGTTGGTTGCCACCCACCACTAATGCTTGCTCCAGTTAGATGAAGCAAGGTGGCCGGGTCTGTCTGCAGGACTTTGGTGTTCTGATCTCCACTGTGATGAAGGTGCCCCTTGAAAGTCACAGCTGGTTTCATCTGTTGCCAGAGACTTCTCTGCAAGCTGCACATCTGGTCGCATGCAAAGGTGCGGTAAGTGGGAAGGTCAGGTGCCCATTCGGTTAGAATAGTTGTGATCTTTCTTTGTCCAGATAAAGCTAAGCAGTAATTTGTCTAATTCTTCAGAGAATCCTAAAACAAAAACAGTCTCAAAAATCCAGTTCAGGTGTTACACGCTTTGAGCTCTCAGTGAGGAAATTGGTCACTGTGCTGGCCAGTGGCACTACTCATGTCAACTTTTCTGGTGGCGCCTTCGTAGATCTTAGGGTTTGGTCCTCGACTCGGGAACTCTACTGCAAACCGCTCAAACTTCACGACCACCGTGCTGTCCCCTTGGGCAGGAAAGGCAGGTGTTTTCTTACGCTCCTCCGACACGTCCAGCGGCATCTCTGCCCAGCCAGTTTCCAAGAAGTGCGTTTCGCACTGTGAGCAGTTACATAAAGAAGGGAGGTACATTTGGGGTCCTGGTTTCAGAGGTGTGTAGCCACCTGGCGTGGGGCAGAGATAGCACAGAGGAAGAATGAGGCAGAGAAAAGCTGTGCACCTCAGGAAACCAGGAAGTTGGAGGAGTGTGCTGGGAAGGACATGGCCACTCAGCTGACCCTCGAATGGGTTCGTCACTCACAGAACCCTGGTGAGCCATTCCCTGGGGCATGCTTTGGGTGTCAGCCGTAATAGGACCCTTTCTGGAGGGGTGACGGAGGGCAGTGCAGGCAGACCTGCACTTAGGAGTAGGACAGACAAGAAGGGGCCCTGTGGGGACGGGGAGAGCTGACCCCTTCAGGTGCTACTCTTCGTCAAGTATGTGGTAGGTGAAGTAGGGCCGGCACCCCTGGAGTTCTCAGCAGCTGTTAGAAACGTTGGTCAGGCCTGGATCCCAGCCCCAGGGAGGCTGAGGCAGGATTGCTGTGGATTGAGGCCAGCCTGAGTTACATAGTGAGTTCAAATCAGCCTGGAATAAACAAGACCAGGTTTCAAAAGATAAAAAGGTTGGCTTAGACACAGGTAGCCTTTGCAGTATGGCACCTTCTCTGCCCTGCTCATGATCCACTTCTAGGCGTTGAGTGGTGTAATGCAGCCAGGCTCCTGCCTGGAATTGGGTGAGTGGGAGAAAATTCGAGGTACAGTCCTGGTTCTCCAGGAAAGCTAACTTCCTTGAATCAGGGACGTAATTGTATTAAGCAGTTGGGTCATGGATGCCATTTCCTGAGCACTTGTGTGCCAGGCACAGTTTTAAGTATTTTTTTGTAAACTGCCCCCATCCAGTGCTGCCCAGTATGATCTCTGGTTTACAGAAGCTCAAGGAAGAAACTGGGGAGGGGTGGGAACAAAGGCAGGACGGGAGCCTAGCCGGTTTCCCGCAGAGGTCCAGCAGAGCTCGCCTGAGGGGTGCCCTTCTGCACCTGGCACCGAGTCGGGGCTGCATTCCAAGTCCTCGTCACCTGCAGTGTGGTCTCCATCAGCCCAGTGCTCCAGCCACCCTATCCCAGAGTTGGAACTTGGTGACTGCACACAGGCCCTGGCGCAGGGGAACCAGTACCCGGTCTCCTGCGTGCTGCTGCTGGCCTTTAGGGAAAGCCTGCCCTGGATGAGCTGAGGATACAGGAAATAGACTGTCAAGCACAGGGAGATTCAGTGAGACCTAAATCAGCATGTGCAACAGCAGTAACTGTGTCCCCTTCCTGCGCCCACAGCTCACGGAGGTCGTGCACATCTGTAATCTCAGTGCACCGGGAGGCTGAGGCAGGAGGATCACTGTGTGTTTGAGGCCTACCTGGACTACCTAGTGAGTTTAGGGGCAGCCTGGACTACATAACAAGACCTTACACAGAAAGACAAAAATAAAAAACAGGTTTCTTCCTCTCCTTTTGCATGGCTTTTTCCAAGACTAGAACAATATTCTTTGTGTGTGCAATGTCACATGGGAAGGATGGGTAAGAGATCTTGTAAGCGTGGTAAGGAGAGCAAAGACAAGGTAGAAAAGGCTATTTCTTCAGAAAGGCTAAAAGGTTATAAAATTCAGCAGTTAACTCTAGAAAAGGGACCTGGGAAGACAGAAGTGACACTGTGCATGTTTACGAGGTACACGTGTAGTCACATCTGTGTGGCTAAGGAGTAACAACCAAGCCAGGGCGGCCAGCATTGCCATCCCCTCGCACTTGACTGCAGGTCTTTACAGAACGTGGGACACATGTCAGGACCTACTCCTGCTGTGCACCTCTCCGCGGCCTTCTGCTGCCTCCTCCTCCCCTTGACAGGTGTCTGAACCGTCCCTTAAGGGTGGTGCGGATATTCTATGTGGAGGTGACCGGAGCAGGAGACGTTCGGGAGGGCACGGGCAGCGGGACCCTCGCAGACATGCAGTGCTGCCTGCCCCTGGGAGTGCTCCCCCGGAAGGGGACTTGGCCCCACTTCCCTCACCGCTTTGCTCTCCCCTTCCTGACTTCGTTGTCATTCTGCGTGTGTCCACTTCCTGACCTCAGTGACCTGCCTGGATGTAGGAAGCTCTCCAGGTGGCTCCAGGAACCTCTCAGTGCCCCTGCCTTTGGGGGAAGAGAGCCCTGGAGTGTCCTGACCCCACTGTGGGTGGTTTGAGTGGAGATTGGTGGCCCTGAGCCTCTGTCAACACCTACAGCAGCACAGGCTGGTGGCAGGCTGCTTCCGAGCACTAGCATTAGTCCAGGGTCTTGGCCTCCGGGTGAAAGATGCAAGCCTCTGTAGTTCACAGCTGTGCACCCAGAGGTCCCCAAGCCTAGAGAGCTGATTGATAAAAACAGATTAATTATTAAGGATGTAGGTAATTTTATACCAGCGCCATACTTGGCCTGACACCCAGGCTAGTCTGTGCAGACCACCACACTGTAGAGCAAAGTGATTTTTAAATATTTTAAAAATCAGCCTGAAGAGACCAGGGATATAACTCAGCAGTGTAGCACCTGCCTGGCAAGCACAAGGTCCTGAGTTTGATTCTTGGTACCAAATTAGAAATCAGCATGAAAATGGTAGGTAGTTTGGAGTGATAAACAGGACAATCCTCAAACTGGCCAGGTCTGTTAAACCAGCATCCCTGGGAGGGAGTTTGAAGTGCAGATTCTAATCACCCACCCCCTCCAGCCTCAGACCTAGAAACACTGCCTTTGTGGCCAGCAGTGTTTCAGCAAGTGCTCCAGGTAGATGTGATCCGGACCTACGTAAACCAGTGACCTAGAGGCACTTTCCAAAAGCTGAGACCAAGAACTGAATGAGTTTAGCACGGCTCTAGGTGTGGAGAATGGAAGTCCCACCCTGAGAATGGGCGGCACCAATCAGTAGACGCGTAGCCCAGATGCAATAAAACGGAAAAGGAAGAAGGACACACACACACACACACACACACACACACACACACACACATACACACACGAGTTACAGCTCTCTCCCAGAAGCAGAGCTTGTTAAATACTTAACATTTTTTACTCCGATCCATTTTCTGGACTCTTGCTGTTTGCATTGGACATTAACTATTATTTTACAAAATCAGAATTTACCAGTAGTTTAGTCTTGAATATATTGTACTGAGCCTTGATGAAATCCTAGGAAGAGTCTTAATATCTTCAGCTCTTGTCTCAACTAGAATTTCCAAAATGAATTCTATTTCCTTGAAGTTAACACCACCGAACTGAGCCTCACAGTGCTGGGGAGGGTATAAGACTTTTCGTTGAGCACAGTTTGGTTTGGTGCAAACATTTGGGGAAGTAAACCGCTCACCCCCAACAAAGCAAAGAAGCTCAAAATACAAAGGAAAAAGATTGCTGATTAATTTTTCTTTTTGTGCTGGGAATCGAATTGAGGACATTGGGCTTGCCAGGCAGGTGCTATGCCACTGAATTATATTCCTGGCCCTGATTAATTTTCTAGCAGGAATACTTTTCTGGGTTAGAAGATAGACTCTATAGAAATGGGAAAAGCAGAAAAAGAGAACACAAACTGCACACACCACATTTTATTTATTTTTATTTTTATTTATTATTTTTTTTTCTGCGGTACTGGGGATCGAACTCAGGACCCTGCGCTTGCTAGGCAAGCGCTTATTCCACTGAGCTATATCCCCAGCCCAGACACCACATTTTAATGTATATCCAGGAGTTCATTCTGGTTTTTTCGAGTAAGGCCCTCAGGTTACAGAGGAGGAAAATCGCCTAGCCACGCTGGTGACAGATTAACTTTGGCTGTGTCCTGGTCTGGGTCTTCCTAGGCTGAAGGCCTTCTGAGTGGGCAGGAGAGGGCCAGGTCCTGTCTGGGTGTGGCCCGGGGACCTCTGGGGCTCTGCGGAGGGTGCTTGTCTCAGGGTAGGACCCTCGGGAAAGGGAGCGACTCAGGCGTCCCAAAGAGGCTGAGATTCTAGTAAACGGCTCTGTGTGTGTGTGTGTGTGTGTGTGTGTGTGTGTGTGTGTTTGTGGTTTGCTTTTATTTTTCTTAGCCCATATTTGCAGTACAGGACGTGGGTTGGTATGTGTACAGATATGGCTTGATTCTCTTTAAGTCTGTGTGTAGTGCAGCGGATAAACGGGGCCCTTCTGCCTGCTAGGCAAGCTCTGCACCGCCGAGCTCCTCCCCTTTTCTCTTTTGACTGAAATAAATTTTTCCATAGATCTTTCTATCTGTGCTGGGGAACTAAAGGGGAGTTGAACACCTGTGTGTGTTTCCTGGCTTCGCCATGCTCGCCACGCGTGCTCCTCCCTCCGGCGGGAGGGACTGGGCCCGGCACCCCGCGCCCCCCCTCCCGTCCTGCCCGCCCGGTCCCCGCGGTGCGCGGTCCTACGGCCTCTAGGGGGCGCTGTGCACGCCCTTGGGCCCCGCCGCCCGCAGCTCTTTCGCAAGGACCAGCGGGCACGTGGCTCGGGACGCAGCTCGCGGCCACCGGGGAGCCCCCGAGGCTGGGCGGCGCCACCCCTCGCCCCCGCGAGTCCGGGACGCCGAGCACAGAAGCTGCGAGGACGCGGCCGCCGCGCACGCGAGGCAAAATCTGCCCGGGTAAGCACCCGCCCGCCTGATTGCGCGGCCCAGCCCTCGCGGCCCTGCCGGAGGCGCCGCGGCCCGGGCAGCGGGAAAGCAGAGGCCGCGAGGCCGGGGTGCGGAAGGGCGGCCCAGATTGCCATCCAGCGGAGTCGGGCCGGGTCAGGCCAGGACTCTGCAGGGAGATCCCTGGGATACCTAACAACGGGCTGCTTACCTAAGGGGGAAATGCCAAATGCTGCTTGTAACAACCCCCCCTTCACTCCCCGTTAGAAATTAGCGATTTTATTTGATTTGTTGAGACAGGGCCTCGCTAAGTAGTTAAGGCTGGTGAGACAGGGTCTCGCTGAGTAGTTAAGGCTGGCTCAAACTCTGGGATCCTCCTGCCTCAGCCTCCGGAGTGCTGGGATTACAGGTGTGTACTACCATGCCCGGCTTTTAGCAGTTTTGGAATATTTTGAAACGTGCAGTATGACCAATTCAGAGAAAATAATCCTTAGGTCGTTTGTTTTCACTTCATTTTAGTGGTTATATGGACTAATGGATCCTTTGGTCATTTTTGACATACCAGAAAACGCTTGTAAGGAGCTCAGTAGGCATGGTGTCTGCTCCTGTTAATACTTCTCAGTGGAGTTTCTGGGACCTTCATTTTCCTGGATTCTTTTCTTTTCTTTTCCTTTCTTTTCTTGTCTTTCCTTTTCTTTTCTCCCTTTCTTTTCCCCCAATAGTGGCGATTGCACCCAGGGCCTTGACACTGAGCCATGGCCCCCAACTCACTCTTTCTATATTTTAAATTTGGAGACAGAGTCTCACTAATTTGCTCATGTTGGGCTCAAACTTGTCATCCTCCTGCCTCAGCCTCCTAGAGTGCTGGGATTACAGGTATGAGCCTCCGTGTCCACCTTCCTGTGCTTTTTAAAGGGAACAAAGTCTCCATACCTGTTAGAGAGTTTGCTCTGTGTCTTTCTATATTCCCAGAGTGCCAGGGGGAAAAAGGGCTGGGGTTCTGCGGATTTCTGGCCTTGGTTCTGGAGGAGCCTGGCAGACTTTCCTGTGCCTGTGCGGGTGACATCCTCAGCACCCCTGGCTTGGCTGGCTTCTGCTATACCTGCCTGACCTCCCTGCTGCTTCCTCTCTCAGTACGGAAGCTCGCTGCACACCCACACACACATAGTCCCTGAGTCCTGTTGGTGCAGCCCCTCCAGCTGTTACGGCCACCGTGAGTCCTGAGTTGCTGTGGGGAGTAATCCAGCCTCGTCTGTGAATCGTGCAGTATCTGCTCACAGCCTGTGCATGTCTTACAAATCCCAACTTATCTCTACCCAATACAGTGGGAATGCCACATACCTGTTAAGCTGTGCTGTTTAGAAAAAAGCATATGTGCATGTTCACACAGGTGCAATTTTTTCTTTGCAAATATTTTTATGTTGGGTTGGTTGAATCCTTGGAATCAGAGCCTGTGAGCCTGTTGCATGTCTTTTTCATTCTTTTCTGTTTTCCTTTTTTTTTTTTTCTGAGATAGGGTCTTGCTATGTAGTATAGGCTGGGCTCAAACTTGGGACAGTCTGCCTGCCTCGCCTCCTGAGTGCTGGGATGACAGGTGTGCACCCCCACGCCTAGGTCTGATTGCATTTCTATGCAGGACTTTTCTCCTGAAGAAGGAAGAAATGCATCAGTTTTCTGTGTGTCCACGCTGTTGACTCATTCATTCAGTAAATAGTTACTGGGCATCTGCTGGGCAGGAAGCTGTCTTCAAAGCTGGGAATAGAACTGGTGTGTGGTAGTGCACACCTGTCATCCCAGCAATCAGGAGGCAAAGGCAAAAGGATTACTGAGTTCGAGGCCAGCCTGAACTACATAGCAAGACCTTGTCTCAAAAATCAAACCAAAACACAACCAAAAAGGATGCAGATTTGAGACAAACACAAACATTCAGTCCACAGCTATCATCATTTCAGCCCAATCAATAGACTGCGTACATGTACGACTGAGGATGCACACACTTATTTATTACTGTAAGACATTGCACGCCTTGCTTTTTACCAAGATTGTCTCATTCTTCCAGTCCTATCACGTAGGTGGTGTTATCTCTGGTCTCTAGATGTGGCAGTGAACTTGAAGGGTGATTAAAAACCTTGCCTATGCATGCAAGTTTGGAGCCCATCTGGGCTTGTGTCCTCACCTCTTCCTTCCCAAAGGAGCGAGCTGAGCCCTGGAGAGCCACCTGCCCGAGACCATAGATACTTAGTCTGTTCAACCGTGTTGTCCCCGCTGTTTAGCACCAGGGCTGCACTCCTGACTAAGGGCCCAGCCTCTGTCCTCCTACTGTGCCACTCATTGGCCCAAAAGGTCCTAGAGGGGCTTCACCAGTGCCCACATCAGTTAGGGTTTCCAGGGGGGAGTTTTAATTGTATAATTTTGGTAGTCACTGCCTTTTCTCATCTCGTGAGCAGGTTCCAGAGAGAGACAAGCCAATGGGAGACCAAAGCCCTTCCATTCCCTGTCCGTCCCCACCTCCAGCCACGAAGAAGAACTCCTACCTTTACTCCACGGAGATCACGCTGTGGACCGTGGTGGCTGCCACGCAGGCTGTAGAGCAGAAGGTGGACTCCTGCCTGGCCCGCTTACTGGCTCTGGAGGGCCGCACGGGGACAGCCGAGAAGAAGCTGGCCGACTGCGAGAAGACGGCTGCGGAGTTCGGCAACCAGCTGGAGGGCAAGTGGGCCGTGCTGGGCACGCTGCTGCAGGAGAACGGGCTGCTGCAGCGGCGGCTGGAAAACCTGGAGAACCTGCTGCGCAACCGGAACTTCTGGATCCTGCGGCTGCCCCCGGGGAGCAAGGGCGAGGTCCCCAAGGTAGCCTTTGGGTGCCCTGGGGTGGAGCGCCCGAGGGCCCTGTGGCCAGCACATGGGTGAGCGAGCGTGACTCTTGTGGTTCCAGGTGCCCGTGACCTTTGATGATGTGGCCGTGTATTTTTCCGAGCAGGAGTGGGGCAAGCTGGAGGAGTGGCAGAAGGAGCTGTACAAGCACGTGATGCGGGGCAACTACGAGACGCTGGTCTCCCTGGGTGAGGGTGTGGGAGCCGCTGGCCTCCATCGTGGTGGCCTCCGCCCTCGGGTCTTCGCTCTGCTCCTCTTTCTTTACTCACATCAGCCTCTCTGTGGGCAGCTGGGACCCACCCTTCCTCCATCCCCTCCCCATTCCTTTCGCAGATTATGCCATCTCCAAACCGGACATCCTCACCCAGATGGAGAGGGGAGAGGAGCCCTGGCCCGCAGCCCCGTGGGGCCGGGAGAAGGGGAGTAGGGAGCCAGCAGCTCACCCAGGGATGCCGGGTGAGTGTGGGCATGGGCAGGGTGGCGGCGCAGTGACCCATGGTCTCAGCCAGGAGGGTGTTGCAGATGATCTGGAAGCTGGAACGCAGCACTGGCCTTAGAGCAGGTTGGCCAGGCCCCGACAAGGCCACCTCCAGCAGTGCTAGTGGGGGCCTTTCCTTAGGGTCGTTGGTGTCTGTGCCAACATCGGGCACAGTCACTGGGGGCTGTTGTGAGGACTGTGGTGGCCACCACCGAACAGGAGGTGGGAGCATCTCATAACGAGCGGGCAGATCGCTGTTAATGGTGATAGCACAGCTGCATTCTCACCAACCCCTGGTGCCTTGGTGGTTTCAGGGCCTCCTGTCCCACACTGACCCCAGCTTGGCCTCCCACCACTGCCCCTGCGTCTCTGGCTGGGCCCGGGCACAATGGGGCACTGCTCTTTGCATAGCTAGTGTGAGGACAGGGGCTCCAGAGGGAGTACGTGTCAGAGTCTTGGGGAGCTTTTCAGATAGAGTGGTGTGGAGGGGAGATTTCTCCAGTGATCTGGAACTTGCAACAATCCTCCTGCCTCAGGCTGTCCTGCCCCCCAGCTCAGCCGGTGTCTGGTTGCAGGCTGCTGTCAGCGTGCCTGGCCCTATAGCACAGCTGATCTGTCATGGACAAAATCCATCACTCAACTCTTTCACCAACGACCTCTTTTGCTCATAGTATGATTCTTTCTGTCAGTTTTTTTTTCTTTAAGACAACAAAACCAAACCTTTTTGTTTCTGATGTGAGGGGGCACACATGTTCATTTTGTGTTGCTATAAATCTTGGTGACCATCAGGTTTTTAGGGTCACACTGGGCTCTGATCCTGAGTGCACATTTGCAGGAACTTGCGTGTGAGCTGGACACATGTAGGATAAAGAGGTGTCTCAAAATATGACACTTTTGCTGGGCGTGGTAGCCCACGCCTGTAATCCCAGCACTCAGGAGGCTGAGGCAGGAAGATTGTTGCAAGTTCGAGACCAGCCAGGGCTACAAAGTGAGCTCAAGGGCAGCCTAAACTGCATAGCGAGACCCTATCTCAAAAAGACAGAAACAAAAACATCATAACACTTTATCTGTGGTGATGTGGGAACGCCACAGGCTACATCTGTACTCTGGTTTTCCACTGGACCCCCACGGACCCTCATGTAGCCAGAGAGCCCCCAGCCGCTTGCCTGGGAGACTTCTGTGTTGAGCTCGGTGTCACTGCTCTGCTTTCTGCAGATCCCACTCCACGTCCAGAGCAGGTCCCCAGCCCCGTCAGCCTCACCCAGGAGGAGCCCAGAGAAGGACCAGCCCTGCAGGATGAGGAAGCAGGGCTGAGCCCTGCCAGGCCAGGCGCTGGTGAGTGACCACAGAAGCAGGCGTCCATGCTGGAGGCTTGGGACGGGAGAGGTCACAGCCATGCAGCCAGGTCTGCTCCCAGGAAAGGGCCTGAGAGAGGACCCCAAGGAGGGGCCTACACTGTAGGCATCTAACCTGCAGGGAAACAGTGGGATGGAGCCCTCTGCCTCAGCGTGTGCTGTCTGGGCCAGCCCAGCCCGTCCTCCTTGGGACCACCAGCCAGCATGCAGGCCAGGTTCTCCTCCCTGCACAGGAGGGCACGGCCCCTGCCCTCCCAGGCTCCCCTCCCTGCCAGCCTGGCTCTCAGTGTGGGCTGTGTGTGTGCATGTGCGGTTGAGGACAGTGTCCCTGTCTGGGCAGACCTGGGCCTCTGCCCTCCTGAGGAGGTCAGGGTGTCGGTGACGTGCAGAGGGTTGAGTCGTGAGCCCAGGCCCTTGTGGGTTTGAGTGTGGTCCCTGAGGCCCTCTGGACCAGAACCCCAGCCCCTGTTTCTGGTGGGTGCTTGGGCATAGCTGGGGCCTGCTAGGGAGGTGGCTGAGCCACCCTGCAGACCTGGGTCAGGACAGGTTCACAGTGTCTCTCTCTCTCTCTCTCTCTCTCTCTCTCTCTCTCTCACAGGCCCTCCAGCAAACACCCATGTTTGGTCCCCAGTTAAACAGGAGGGGGACTCTTCAGAGGGGGACCCAGCAGTCTCCCCTCACAGGGACAGGCTGCCCAGTGTGGGGCCAGGTGAGTGACAGGAGGGGGCTCCTGTGGCTGCAGCAGAGCCTGGAAGGAGCTCAGGGACCTGGTGAGGGGTGTCCTCCAGAGGCCTCCTTCCTTGCCTAGCTGTGTCCAGGATGCTACGGGGACCAGGTCAGCCTGAGATTCTGGGGTTTTGCAAAGCTGTCTGGCTTTGTTGGAAAGGTCCTGCTTGAAGACAGGCTGTATGTGCCAGGTGTGGCCTAGAGGTGACAGAAAGGCTGTCCCTGCAGCTGGTGAGGTGGCCCAGGCTCAAGCTTCTGGCATTTTACACTTTGCATGCCTTGGCCAGTGGTTTAAACCAAGGCCCTTTGTGTGCCTGGCAGATGGAGCTTGGTGTCAGGACCCTCACCTCCTTGGCCTGCTGAGGCCTCGGGTGACCATGTGGTGGACTCAGCCTTTGCTTGTCACATCTCTGTCCTGGCAGCTCCTTGCCTCAGTCCCACCGAGTCAGGGGAGTCCACACTGAGCCCCAGGTTCCCAGGGTTCAGCATGGGTGGGTAGGGGGCAACTTGTGGAGTTGCTAGTTGCTACTTGGAAGAGTGACTTCCAGCATGGGTGTCTGAGTTACTTTTCTTGTTGCTGAGATAAAACACCTGACACTTGAAAGGAAAGGAGAAAAGGTTTCTTTAGCTCACAGTTCGTCGATGTTTCAGTCCATAATTGTCTGGCTCCATGGCAGGGTGGCGTGCAGACGGGCATTGCAGAGGAGAAACAGTTTGTGGCGGGCAGAAGGCAGCAAAGCAACAAGGGATGACCACAGCTCTTTCTGTCCCTCATGTTTTACCCAGGCTACTCAGGGCAGGTAGCACCCACATCTTTAATCCTGGTGCCCTTGACCCTAGCACTGCACCATGAGTCAGTTCCCATGTCACACACTAGAGATCCAGCCACCTCTGAAAAAGCCCCACCTATGACCAAAGGAGCCATAACAATGGGTCACAGTGTCCTTCAGGCTGCTCAGGTCCCCGATGTCACCAGAGGCAATCAGGGCGTATGGGCTCCTTGTCTTTTACAGATCATAACCATTGTCATTGGGATTCTTGGGTCCTGCTAGCCCCTCTGTAAAGGCCAGGTCTCCCTCTGCTTTTGCTGCCTGTGTGGCAAGTCTGGCCTGGGATCTCCTGGGCTCCTGGCTTTGCAATTTAACTGCTGTCTCCTGGGGTCTTGACTCCGCCAGTGCAGCTTCCTTTACAGGTGCTAGTGCTGTGGCCATTAAGACAGAAGCTCCATCCGAGGATGACACGATGCCAGAGCAGCTCTTCCTGGGGTCCCCAAGCCAGACCAAGTGTCGAATCCCCAAGGGGCCCCGGAGCCAGACTGGAGGTCCCATGCAGCATCGTGCCCAAGTGTTGCCCCAGCCACCAGCCGCTGTCAGGGAGCCACCCCGGGTGCTGCCTCGCCGCCAGCAGGAGCGTGCCTTCCCTTGCCCAGACTGTGGACAGAGCTTCCGCCTGAAGATCAACCTGACGATCCACCAGCGGAGTCACACAGAGGAGGAGAGGGGAGGCCATGCCACCCTGGAGCCAGGCGAGGTGGTGGTACCCGGCCCCGTCATCCGCTGGATTCCGGAGGAGCCCAGGAGCCGCCGTGCCCTGGCAGGCCAGGCCGTGGCAGGGCGGAGGCAGGCAGCTACCAAGGTGTACCAATGCAGTGAGTGCCTGTGCTTCTTCCAGCAGCGTAGGAGCCTGCTGCTGCACCAGCGCCTGCACACGGGGCACAGCCAGGGCTGGCCCACCTGCCCCTACTGTGGCAAGGCCTTCCGCCGGCCCTCAGACCTGTTCCGCCACCAGCGCATCCACACAGGTGAGCGGCCCTACCAGTGCCCCCAGTGTGGCCGGGCCTTCAACCGCAGCCACCACTTGGTTGTCCATATGCAGACTCACAGCAGGGGACAGGTGTCCCTGCAGAGGCCTGGCCACATGGAGGAGGGCTGACCCCGGGAGTCTGCTGGGCCCCCTGGCCCCCGGGCACCTGCGCTCCATCCCCAGACCCGTCCTGTGTGCCTCTCATTGGAGACAGCTTTAGAGAGACTTGTTTTTCATTCAGATGGGAAGCAGCAGCCCTCTTGGGGACACTGTACGTGTGTGACAAGGTGCCTCCATTTCCCGAATTTGTCACCCTGCTGCCTTCTCTATATTCCTGACTTACAAAACCTTCCACTAGGCATTAGGGATGCTGGCTTTTGGAAGGGCCTCTGGCCAGTACCAGAGTCAGGAGGACCACAGGTCGGACCCATCCAAGATGGGGCCACAGAGACCTTACGGGACAGGGATTGACTTTGCAGTCTGCTTGTGGGCATGTAAAAAGCAATGAGTGTACAGGTGGCCTGAAGGAAATTTGCATTTTTTACTCTGTTACTTTGTGACTCTTTTCGCTTTTTTTTTTTTTGGTGCTGCAAATGAAACTCAGGACCTTGCGCTTGCCAAGCAGGCACTTGTGCCACTGAGCTACATCCCCGGCCCTCTTTTTACTTTTTTTGGAGCTTTCCTAGTATTTTTGTAAGTATTCTGTAGAGTTGCAAAGGAGACCAGGAGCTCCTGCAGGGCTAGAAGAGAAGCTGCGTCCAGACTGCTGTGGCTTCGAGGCTGCCCTCTGTGGCTGCCCTGGAAGCACAGGGTCTCCCCAGGTGGGTTTCTCTGCCCACAGTGGCTCCAGGGCCTTCTAGACTTCTCCCGAAGGGCAGTCTCACCTGTTACTTCCTCTTGCTGTCAGTGGAGCCAAGAGGGAGTGAGGCCGCCACCCTCTTGGGCTCTCAGGATTCACGCATGAGTGCAATCTATTGACTGGACCCCAGAAGATGTCTGGAGGGGGAGCACCAGAAGACCCACCTCGAGAGGGTGCCCCTCACCTGGGTGGGGGCAGACCACCTGGACTGGGACCAAATGGGGCAAGGAGTTCGGGGAGACCCCTTCCGCTACCTCAGGGCTCACATTCTTTGTCTGAGAGAGTGATGACCCGGTGCCTCACCTCTCACCTCAGTGTTGTCCGTGTCACTTGTAGGGGCACTGAACAAAGTTGAAGCCTGGCTCTGTCCTTCCTTCCAAACTCAGGGCCACCTTGCTGGACCATGTTGGCAGCCAGCCCTTTCCGCCCAGGAGGAATCCTCAGGAAGGGCCTTTCTCTTCCAGACAGCAGAGGCTGCACATGCCCGGTTCCGGGAGTCGGGCTTATCATGGGGCTTGTGCGCCGGGCGCCCTGTTACCCAAGCACAGATTCAGTCCCAGGGAGCGAGGCCATAGCGTGAGGCCTTACAGAGGGGTCCTGAGAAAGGCTCGTTCCTCTTGTCATGGTCCTGGCACCTTAGTGCCCTCTGTAGACGAGACAGGTGCTGGGTGACAGCCACCAGCCTTGCTGACAGCTTGCTGTCCTGTCCGCTTGTTCCTGAGTGTCTGGTGCCTGGCTGTGCCACTGCCTCTTGCCCTCCTGACCCTCGCCAGTTGGGTCTAGATGGCAACGCCGTCATCATGCTTGGCGGGGGAAGAACACAGGTCTATGCCAGCTCCCCTGTATTCTCACCCTCCTGCACTGCGGGTCCTGCTTGTTCTTGTCTGGGAGTGACAGACCGGCAGTCACTGAGGGCTGGGCCCCGTGCACAGCCAGCCTAGGGTGCTCAGGAGGTGCCTTTGGGCGAGGAGCTGCCCAGGGCCAGGCCTGCGTTTCCAACGCCCCTGTAAATACAAACGCTGCCAGCACAAAGTGCAGGCCTCCCATTTGTTTTGAAAGCATTTGCCGTGCCCAGCTCTGGGCTAGGCCTACCTGGTTTGCCCAAGGGTTTCAAGAGGTCTCTAAGTTGAATTGCATCAGGGGAGGCTGCCTGGTGCAAGAGCGCACCTCAACCATTAGGTTAGGTTCATTCGCCCTGTTCTGGGCCCAGCCGGCCTCCTTCATTTGTGAAACAGAAATGGCTGTGCCACAACCTGCGCCTCGGGCAAGTTAAGAACTGTGAAAGTGGCAGTTCCCACTCCTAATTGGTGCTCAATAAACAAGCTGGCATAAACGATTGCGTGCACATGGTCTGGTTTCGGCACTCCAGGAGCTGGGGGCCAGTCTCGGCTGATAGAAGACGCGTCCACAGCGACCACGGCAGCCAGGAAGAGCAGGCTTCACACGGCGCTGGGACAGCCCGGTGCATGCTGTGTGGTCGGGCCTTCCCAAACGGGCCAATCAGGAGGTTGCGCTGCGGGGCGGAGCTTCGAGATCAACCAATCAAGAGTTGGGACCGGCCGAGGGCGGGTCCTGTAGTCTTGCTTTGCGCGGCTCCGCAGGGCTCCGTTCAAATGTCGCTGGCCGCAGTGGCTGTGTCCCTGTTGTCCTGGACTCGGGGGGCAATGCAGGCCGTGGCCACGGCGGCTTCGGTAAGGACGGCCTCACGGAGGACGTGGAAACGTGGAGTCCCCTCAAGAATTCTCCCTGCAACCTCTGGAGTGGGGGCCCAGCCAGGGTGTGTGGGTGTTGGGGTCAGGATGAGGACGGGAGGGCCACACAGGAAGGCCTGTCCCCAGCCTTGGTTCCAGCCTTCATCTACAGAACGAGGCGATCGGACTTCACTGCTTACCCCGAGTCCCGTGGGGCGTCTTTGTGGGTTCGTGGGCAGGAACTGTGGACGTCCTCACTCCAGAAACTCGGGTTCCTCGTGCTGGGTCTCAGACGGACGACCACCCCTCTGCTGTCACCCTGGGTTTCTCAGCGGAGGCTGGGGTGACCGTCATTTGCTGTAGTCTGGCATCCTCTGGGGCTAGTGTCGCATCCCTGCCTGAGAGACCTGTGATGGCCCCACGGACCTGAACTCCGATTTGGGTCAGGATGGGTTCTGGTGCCTGCCTCTGTCTGCTGCAGGGAGGGGATCTGCCTTATAGCGGACTTTTGGTTAGTGTTTCCGGTTCAGGTTTGACAGAGGCTTTCTCTGGCTGGGTGACTGAAGCGTTGAGGTTTGCTGTGATTTTAGAGACATTCCTGGGTACCACATTGGTGGCACTGCCGGGAGATGAGGCCGTTTGCCCCCACCTGTGAGGACTGCAGATTTACATTTATCTTGGGAAGTTGGTACATGTGCATAACACATCTTAATTCTTTCTATGTCCCTTTCTTGCCCTCTCTCCAAATAGTTGTTTTAATAGCGCAGTGGTAGTGTCCCATACCCTAAGTGCTTTTCCTTACTTTAGGGTGCTTCCTTCCACCCCCCGCCCCAAAGAGCCAGCAAAGCTGCGGTGTGCCTAGGTATGCCTAGGAGCGGAGAGGACCCCCAAAGCCCTGACCTGGCTCTGTCAGCCTCTGGTTCTGCCCTTTGTGTGATGCAGAGGTGAAAGGGAGGAGCTGGTGCTGGCCCCAGCATGCCTCTGCTTTGCGGAGCAGGGAGACCAGAACTGGTTCTAGCTGCTCTCTGAGGTGGGCACAGCTCACTGTGGGTGCCAGAGACCTGCACTTCCAGGTGCCTGTGACAACAGAAGATATGGCCATGTGTCTCAGAGCCACTGAGGGACAGTCGAAGACTGGCAGAAGGAGCTCGGTGTGGATGTTGCGGCAGGCGCCAGATAAGAGGCTGGTCCCGGGGCTCCCGGCCCTCAGTTTTGCTCCTTTACTCCGCTGAGAGTCTTAGGTCTGCGAGCCAGAAGCACAGTGAGATGAGTCCTCTGCCTTCAGGCACGTAGACGGCAGCTGGACATAGTGGTGCATACCCATAATCCCTTGGACTGACCATGTAACCCAGGCTGGCCTGGGACTCTTGGCTGTCCTCCTGCTTCAGCCTCCTAACTGTAATTATAGGTGTGTGCCACCATGCCTGGCTGTTTGTCTGCTCTCTTGCCTCACCGGGAGTCTAAGGCCCAGGGCAGGCACCTCACCGCCCTTTCCCGGCAGGCAGGTCCCTATTCCAGGACAGGGTGCCAGTGTGTGCCAGGGTGTGGTGTGCGGTGGGTGCTATGGGTAACTGACCCCGACCCCCTCTTGGGCCTCAGTTCACTTCAGTGTCTGTTGGTTGTAAGTGGATCTCTGTGTGGGGTGACAGTCCCGCGAACGAGGTGCGGCGGACAAAAAGAAAAAGAAGAGAGACAAACTTATGGGGTCAGAGGGCGACAGCCTCTAGCACTGAAGCCTTGGTTGCACGTAGCTTTGGGGGTCCTCTCCGCTCCTAGGCATAGCTGCATCTTCCGTCCACAGGGGGGCTTTTGGGCGGGGCTTTCAGGTGACTTCCTGACCTGAGCCCGTCCTCAGGAGTTCATTCTGAAATAAGACACACAACTCGGTTGTGCTTTTGTTTGGATTCTCACAAAAGGCAGGAACGGGGAACAGGAGGAATCACTGGCAGGATGAGCGAGGGCGGTGCTCTTAGTTATCACAGGAGCTGAACTTTGACTCAGTTGGCCATCGGGCAGTCGTTCTTTGGGACAGATCTCAGCAAAGCGTCTAGTGCTGTCCCGGCAGCTTTCCACAGGGACACAGGTCCTGCGTTCCTGTCCCTTGGCACTAATGCTTTGCTAGACTTCCTCCGGAATCAAGCCGTCACATGGCTTGGTCAGGCCCGAAGTCCTGCATAGGTAATACACGGGAAGGTAGGCTGTTGACTGTCCTCCACAAGTGTCACCTGAGGCGGCTCCTGTGTAGGGTAGTGGAATGGAAGCTCTCCTTTCTCACTGTCATCTGGGAGGCCTCACCCCGCTCTACCTGGTGTCTCCCCAGCACTGCCACCTGCTAAGGAGACCCCCCCATCACTGTCCTCTTCCTCACTGACGAAGCCAGAACCCCTGATGCCCATGGAGGGGGAGGGGTGAGCAGTGGGGCCCTGGTGAGTCCCCCCTGGGGAGTATGGGTTGCTGGGTGTCACCTGGACATCTGGTACTGGGGTTCCTGCCTGGAGACAGGTAGAGGAAGTGAGTCACTGGATGTCACAGCTGCCTGTCAGCCATGTGGGTCCTGATGCATGGGAAATGCCAAGGCTGCTTCCTGCATGTTCCTGGAGCCATCAGTGTGGCCTGACATGACCTGGGCACTGTGGGGCTGCAGGGGCAGAGCGACACCCAGGAACTGGAGGTCGAGGTTGCTGTTGTAGTGCAGGAAGGACCTGAGAGGTGGGGTAGGAGGGGCCACCTTCTGGAGACCTGGGATGCCACACATCGCATGGCCCTGATTCTCCAGAAAAGACTGTGAGTGTCCCTGCAATGTCTTCCAGCGGCCTTCCCAGGGCCTGGTGCAAACTCGGTAGTGAGTAAGGGTTGCTGGGTGGGCAGTGAGCCAGGACTGCAGCAATGTTTTCTTATCTTTCAGAGAATAGCCCTGGATCTGAAGGTAGATCTCAAAGCATTTTTCTCTGAAGCAGAGAACCCCATTATTTGGATGACAACCCGCAGCAGCAGGAAGGGCAGTGCTCTGGTGGAATTGGATGGGAGCCCTGTTCGCCGGAACACCATCGTCCCGAGAGGCCGCTCTTGTGTTTAGATTTGTATATTTTATTTGGGGCGAAGCGGGTTCTTGGAAGGCTTTTTCAGTGACGTTACAGTGAGCCCAGAGCCCTCTTTTGAGCTGGGCTGCTCCAGAAAGCACCAGAGACCTGGGCTGTTCCCGCTGTCAGAGCAGTCATTTGCATGCATTCCTGACTCTGTGTGCTTCTCTTTATTCTGTCTTGGATCCTCAGGCCCAAATATGTGGGTGCCCTGCTTTATTTGCTGGAAGCTCCTGCAGCAGAGAATGGGGTCTCCATTTGGTAGGTCTGGGCAGGGCCTGGGCACTGTACTTTCAGCGTGCTCAGGTGATGTGAATGTGGTCAGTTTGAGAAGCAGGCTGCCTGGGTCCTCATGAACAAGGACTGACCTGCTTTTAACCTTTGTAAGTGTTCTGTTTTGATTATGCAGATATATTCTTGTGTGCATTATGCAAATGCATTCTTACATGAATACATTGTCACTGCAATGCAGAGGTTACACATAGGCAGAAAGGCCTTCTCTGCTGGCCACCTGCTTCACACTACCCCCCTCAGGGAAAGCCACTATGATCAGAGACCTGGCCAAGATCTCCACTGTCTGTATGAGGGTGCTGTGAAAGGATGAAATAAGAAACAAATTTAGTAATGCATGGTGGAGGGCTGGGAGAATGTGCTTTTCCTGAAACAGCACAGAGGCTATGGGAGATGGGCAAGTTTAACATCATAAAGGAAAGAAGCCAAGATCCGTCCTCACACCTGGGTGCTAATCTCACTGACTGAGAGAGGAAGGTGAATTTGCATTCTAAAACTGGCCCTGTGTGCCAGCAGGGTAAGGAGAGCCTAGGACATACTGTGTCTGTCAGTTTACAATTCCTGGTCTCCAACAGCTGATGGTTTTGGTGTGTGATCTTTTAAAGCTTTTTTTCTCATGCATTTACAATGTGCATGCACTATAGGAAAATATAATTTTAAAACAGTGCCAGGTGTGGTGAAGCAGGCCTGTAATCCCAACATTCAGGAGGCTGATGCCTAGGAGGGTCACTGGGAGTTCAAGGCCAGAATGGACTACAAAGTGAGTTCAAGGCCAGCCTGAACTGTATAGTGAGACCCTGTCTCAAAAAGAAAAAACAAAAACAACACAAATATATGTGTATGTCATTCTGTTTTCTTTCTTTCTTTTGCCTTTTTTGAGACAATGTCTCACTATGCAGTTCAGGCTGGCCTTGAGCTGACTTTGTAGCTCAGGCTGGTCTCAAACTCTCAAAGACCCTCCTGCCTCAGCCTCCCGGAGTGCTGGGATTATACAGGCGTGTGCCACCATGCCCGGCTTTGCCACAATATAGCTGAGTATATTTTCATGTTGGCACATTTTATGCACTTCCTTCTCTCAAGCCTGGGCCACCCGCTGGGGACTTGGTTTCCAAAGTCCTGGATAATCATAGAGCCAGCGTGGTGTGTGGCAGCCAGGTCCCTGTGGCTGGGCCAGAGGTGCCTCAGAAAGGGACAGTGTGTGCCAGTTGTGTCCCTGGGTCCAAAACCTGTACAGTGTTGAGTGCTGTGGATGTCACGTGACAGATATTGACTGGGAATGCACTCCACTCATTCATGCCGTAGCAGAAATTGCGCCTACCCTGCAGTAATTATTCCACTTTTAAGGTGGGCCTTAGCAACGGGCACAGATTTAGGGGAGGGCACTTGGCTCTTGAAGGGCACCTACCCAAGGGTGCTGTGTTCCACAGGCTGCTTAAAGGGGCTAAAAAACCAAACTGGAGAAGATTAAACAAGTGGTTGGTTTCTCCGCTTTCGAGGCCCAGGCCCAGGTGCTGCCAGCTTCTTGTGCCGCCTTTCCCAGGGTGTGGCCTTGTTGCCATAGTTGGGGAAGGCTTGCCATGAGAAGGAAACAGAGGTGCCCTCTCTCTCCTGAAGAACAACATGGTATGTCTCATTTAACAAACACACATTTAGCACTTAGCATGCACTTTACAAATACTGACCTGTAGGCTGGGAGTGGTGGCACACGCCTGTAATCCTTGCACTGGGGAGGCTGAAGCAGGAGGACTGTTGCTAGAGTTCGAGACCAGCCTGGGCTACAAAGTGAGCTCAAGGCCAAGCTGAGCTGCATAGTGAGACCCTGTCTCAGAAAGACAAAAACAACAAAACAAAACACCAAAGAAAAACAATTACTGACCTGTTTGACTCGGTCTTTTGTTTCCTCATGTTACAGAGGAAGAAACCGAGACACAGAAAGGTTAGATGAGTTGTAAGAAGTCACCCAGCTGGAAAAGGCGTGAATGGACTTGCAGGGAAGGCTTGGACCCCAGCTCTGTGTCCTGGGTGTCTGTGGGTCCAGCCGAACAGCAGGCAAGAAGGGTGGCAGGTGGTGGTAGGCTGCTGCCCACTGCTCCCAGACCACCTGCCCGTAGCTCTGCTGGCTCTTACCACACATTGCCAGGCCTAGAAATGCCCCTTTCTGTGCTACCTTTGCCAGGCTCTGTCGTTATGCTGCGAGTGCTGTGCGATGAGTCCTGAACTGAGGCTTGGGGAAGAAGGAAGCCGGGGCCTTCGATGCCCTCCTGGCACCTCCTCCTTCCTTGGACACAGGCCAGCGAGGATCTCCCCCAGGAGTGCTGCCCCCAATCAAGCAAGAGGAGGAGGTGTGTGGGAGGGGTGTGTAGGAGACCACTGCACACCTGTGCTCAGGTAAGGCTCAGGACGGGCTGCGGGCTGCACCTAGGCCTCAGGAGACACCGTAACCTGGGACCTTCTGTGTGAGTGCCCTAAAGGGGGAGGCAATGAGCAGGCAGCCTGTGCGGTCTTGGTGTCTGTGGCCTTTTGTGTTTTCTGGGGGCAGCAGATGCATATGTGGTAGTAGGTGGGTCGTGGCCATGTGGGACAGGAGTTGGTCTCAAGGGGCAGCAGACAGAGCTGGCTTAGGGGGAGGCAGCTGGGCGAGTGGGAACTGGACAGGGACATGAGGCTGGGTGAGTGAGAGGAGGCCAGCGGTGTTCCAGGTACAGTGGACCCTTGAGCCCAAGCACAGAGCTGGGAATAGGGTCATTGGGTGACGTTGGCATTGCGTGGCACAAGGTGGGACCCTGACAGATGCCAGGAGAGCAGGGGTCAGGGCAGCCTGGCTCCAGATGACCCCTTGCCGTTCTTTTTTTTTTTTTTTTCCGGGACCGGGGATCGAACTCAGGGCCTTAAGTGCTTAGCGGCAAGCACTTACCCCACTAAGTTGTACCCCCAGCCCTAAAGGGGCAGAGTCTTTTTTTTTTTGCGGTACTGGGGATTGAACTCAGGACCCTGCACTTGCTAGGCAAGCGCTTATTCCACTGAGCTATATCCCCAGCCCCCTAGATGACCCCTTGCTGGGGTCAGAGGTATTTTGCCACCCTGTGGGCTCCCAGGGGAAAGGCTCTCCTGGTAAGGGACTGGGCAGTGGGCAAGGTGCCAGGTGGGCTCCTTGCCAGATCTTGTGGCCCAGATGGCCAACTTGCTGTGTCCTCTCCCAGTAGAGAGCTAGCTGGCCAGCAAAGAGAAAAGGAGCCTAGAGAGTGAGTCCGAGGGGCTGGAGCCCACCTGGGCCACTGAAGGGACACCTGGCAAGGAGGATGTCCAGGGGGCCACCTCTGGGGACCCACTTCCCTCCCCTAAGTGACCAAAGTGGCCTCTGTCCCTCCAGGCCTCAGCCAGGCTGTGCCAGCTGTGGGGGCACAGCTCTGCTCGCCCTGCACTGATCATGGCCTGAACTTCAGCTGCATGGAGCTCAGAGATCCACATGGGGACAGCGTCACACTGCAGGCCATCCTTGCCTGCTGCTGCTGTGTGCCTGTAGCGCGGTGTACAAACCCTCGTGCCCAGTGCGGCAAGAGCTTCGTGCATTGGTCCACCCTCAGCACACACTGCCATGTGCACACCAGCAGGCAGCCCTTCTCGTGTGGTGCAGCAAGCACTCTGGTCCCCTGGCAGCCTGGCCCTGCACCAGCAGGCACACGTGGGAAAGCATATCTTCTGTGCACCCTGTGTAGCTCACTCTTCGCGCACAAGCCCAGCCTCCTGTGCCACCTGCAGGGCCACTCTTGGGAGAAGCACTTTCTCTGTGGCCAGTGTGGAGGAGCTTTGCTTGCTGCCTCTGGCTTGTGCACCACCAGGGCAGCCATGCCAACCAGGCTGCCGCCTCTCGTGCAGCTTGCCAGGACACACCTTAAGCCACGAGTCTCCTGCAGGCCCCCTTAAGGGCCAGCACGGGGCAAGTCCCCTGGTGAGGACTGGATCTGAGGGCACTGAGACAGAGCAGGGCGGGCAGCTGAGTGCCTGTGACTGGGAAGGTTTGGGGGCTCCATGCCGTTTTCCTTGGGTAGCATCCAGAGAGCTCCCCAAAGGCACACTGAAAATGTGGCCCTTGGTGCCACTTGGATCCAAGCTGTGGCTCACAAGAGGCACTTCTTGCTGGGGTCAGAGGTATTGTGCTACCCTGTGGGATCCCAGGGGAGAGGCTCTCTTGGTAAGGGACTGGGCGGTGGGCAAGGTGGGCTCCTTGCCGTGGGGAGAGCACAAAGGCAGGACCTCAGACCACTAAGGGGCATTGGAGGGAGAGACTGGCTTGCTTATGCCCCAGGCTATACAGGCAGCAGTTTGGGGAGACCAGGATTCAGTATTTGAGGGTGCCCCTTGGTTTTCTGAAGCTAATTTTGCAGATTCTAAAGCTTTCTCGGGCAGAGTACAGGTCAGATGCAGCCTCCCTGTAATCTGAAGCCAACTGCCCATCAGGTGCCCACCCAAGGGCCTTGGTGAGTTATCTCAGATTCACGGGGTCTCTTCCTGGCACCCATCTTCTTCCACATGACCTGGGAAGGGAGCTTTGTGGGCTGCCCCGTTCCAGAAGGGCCTGGGCTGGCTATGGTGCAGAACTGAGGGCAGCTGTCATGGCCCACACAATGCTTTGTCCAGTTGGAATAAGATTTGCCCTCAAGGACCAAGACAGGAAGTGGGCAGGGAAGGAGGAGGGGGCTGAAGGAGAATAAAGATGTATTACGTATGTGACCAACCTCCCACACGAGGACTGTGCCCCTGGGTACCGTAAACATGGACTGGTAAATAATACTTCGTTTTATCTTTTATTTATTTATCTTTTGTCTTTTGGAGACAGGGTCTCACTATGTAGTTCAGGCTGGCCTTGAGCTCACTTTGTAGACCAGGCTGGTCTTAAACTCGTGGTGATCCTCCTTCCTCAGCCTCCTGAGTGCTGGGATTACAGGTGTGCGCCACCCCACCTGGCTAATATTTTAAAAATTAATAATAAAAGGGCAGCAAATACATAAGCCGAAAAAGGGGCATAGCCAGAGTTGCCAAAGCACAGGAAGTGGAAAGGAGGGGACTTGGCTTGCTAGCAGCTGGAGAGCCCTCCAGGTGCCGGTGGCCCTGCACCATCTTGGGCAGCCCTCATGGGTGGCCGGCTGGGTTAGAACCCCGCCGTTTCCACCTCAGCCCAGACCCGGTTCTGGGGTCCCCCAGGAACTGAGGGCATGGCCCTCGGCCAGTCCTGTGTCCTCCAGGGGGCGGCCCTGAGCACTTAGGAGGGGTGTGTCCCTGAGGATGTCGGGCGGGACACTGGCTGGGATTTTTGCCGCTTTCCTCCCTGGAGGGGCTGGGGACCCAGATGGGTAAATCGAGGACTGCACTCAGGGCCAAGGGAGGTGACTCCGGAGCTATACCTGCTTTTTTTTTTTTTTTTTTTTT